>BGPR01003070.1:108044-145960 GCA_013235015.1 Araneus ventricosus | reverse complement strand
ACTACAAATTACGCAGTACAAATACAAATTACGCATTGCAAATACAAATTACGCATTACACATTGTGCATTACAAATACAAATTATGCATTTTTATGCATTGCAATACAAATTAAGCATTTTTATGCATTGCAATACAAATTATGCATTTTTATGCATTACAATACAAATTATGCATTACAATGCAAATTATGCATTACAATACATTGCGCTCTTTGGCTGTTGCTTTCTGCTGCTGCCGCTACTCTGCTTTCTTTGGCTGTCCTGTGAAATGTTAAAATTGTTACTTACCATGGTTTACCTCTGACGTAAGGATATGACTAATGTAAAATAGCAAGACCGGGCACTAATGTTGCTCGTTCTTGTACTATTCCGAGGGACTGTCGTTTAAATTTTTCTTTTAGACTGGAAAAATTTGAAATTGACTCGGTGAAAATAGTTTTCATTCCGAGGCATTTTATTCTTATAAATAAATCATATATTCTAAAAAAAAAAAAAAAAGGCTGTATTCAAATGTGAGTAAAATCATTTCAACTGTCATAAAAATATGTTGTGGGAAAGTATGTTGACGAAAATACGATCGCAATTTTCAACAGTTTGTCCAAATCAGTATCCTCTCAAAAAATATTCGACTCTACGCCATTTCCTTATTTTGGGAGAAGCATCAACGTTCGGTATTGCCAACGCCCTTGAAATTCTTATATTTATGGGCCATATCTTGTTTATTTAATGATTGCTTGCAATTCTCGTATTACAGATCGTAAATTTGCCGACGATTTCAAAGAGTTGAATTAGATCATTGTGTTAAATTTTGAGTTTCACTCGATGCGTGAAAATAGCTGTTCTTCCTTTGTTTAGAAATCGTCTGCCGTGGATAACAGCGATATCAATTTATTCTCTAATAAAACTACAGGAAATGCTGTTATAACAAATCTTTTTATGCACCTTGCGCCATTACTTTCGGATGGATTTACGCCTTAAAGGCGTTGGGGTGAAAGTAATATCCGTAAGTTTGTTTTGATGCGTGAAATTGTGTTTGAATAGAAAGTGTGTGGGTTTTCTTCCTTCTCTTTTTAATGTAATTTCTACCAAATGGTGGAAAAACCTTTTGTCGTCTAAAAATGGCTGATAAAAATTGGCCATTCTCTACTTTCAAATGAATAAGGCTTGCTTTCGGTATAGGTTATATATGATTGCATAAATCAATCGTAAATATACTGAAATATAGTCTAAATACACGGGATTTCTGAAAATAATTTATGTACATTTGACTTCTATATTTTTAAGATGTCAGTAATCTGTGCAAATAAAAACAGAATTTTTAAAGTAATATGAAAGATCAGAAAGTAATAATGTGTCAAAAATCACTTGAACATGTGGCACATTTTTATGTCTTCAGTTGCATTGACGAAGAGACCGGTTTTCGTGTTTCGAAAATTAATGATGTGAAATAACCTGGAATTAAAAATGTTATTATGAAAGTGGATCATCATTAAATTCTGAAACTAGCAACTTATTGTACTGATTAGATATCTGTCTATAATTATAAGAGGATAAGTTTGTGTGTTGTTGTTGTGTTCATGCATGCATACGTGTGTGTGCGCGCAATGTCCAGACGAATCGAACGCACTTGCAGTCATGAAAATTGGCGCACAGGTAGTCGTGTTGGTGATTCAATGCACCTCCAAGCCCGAATTTTAACAAAATAATCTAGAAAATTGTTTATTTAATGTTTTGGGTCATTTTCGGTATATATATATCGTATATACATCGTTTCTGATGATTATAGGAAGAAAATAGATACTCATCGGAAAGAGCAAGCGATTTCCGATCTAATGAGGTTTCTTTCGAACGTCTAACTTAATTTACTGAATTTTGAGAAATTTTTGAAAAATAATCACTTATATTAATTTTTCATTCGGATTTCTTAAAATTCTCGCATCCGACATTCTAATAACGCTATCATTTTCAATTTTTTTCACCTTATAACTGAAACGTTTCTGCCGGATTTAAAACAAGAACGGTTAAAATACATTTTTCCGTTTTTTTTTTAAATTGTGTTAATTGATAAAATGTTTTGAAATTGTCAGTTCAAGGAGTTTTTTCTTTAGCGATCTTTTTCCGCAGCAAGTAAACGTTCCCAGCATGCATTGTTGGAATTTCATTGGCTGGCGACGCAGAGCACAGGAGACGTCATAACCTTTAACTGAATGACTTCGATTATTATTTTCGGCAGTTTCTTAACATGCTTATTTGTCTTGCATATTTTACTTGCTGTCTAATGATGAGTTTCACGTTGCAATTTTTTAATATTGTTTTGGATTAACGTACTCTGTACTGTTTTCCTACAGCTCAAATGTCATTATCGCGAAGAAAAATAAGCGGGGAAATCAGTAATGTGTATCTTCTGTTTTGATTTTGTTTGCAAAACTTTTTCGTGTCGTTGTGGGCGTTTATTTTTTCACTTTGTTGAAGTCCTGATTCCACGGGCAGTGCTGTGCGAGTATTATATAAAAATAAGTATTAAATTAATTATAGTGTTATTTTTAACTGTTAAAATTGTAAGTTAAAAACTATTTGGATAAGTAGCAATTTATAATTATCTAACAAAGACGAACAATAAATTCTGCAGTTTAGCCCCGCTTGTTTTACTACCGGATACTGTGCTTGACCTCGACCTCAAATATAGTAAAAAAAATCGCCAAATGCCACCATGGTGGCTATAAAAGTTGTGTTAAAATTACTCAAAGTTAATAAATCCACTAAAAATGATGAGATGGTACAGCACAGATTAAGGCAATATGCATATATGTAACCGCACTGTTTTTCGAGCTCGCCACCTAGCGGCCGTTGGAGGAGACGGCCAGTACATGTTCTGGAGTCGACGATGAAGCGTGGTGTTCTCCCCCGAATGATTATGTATTTTATATGTCCTGAAGTGTTTCGTGTTTAATTGTTTGTCCCTGTATGTTGTGTCCTTTGGTGTTTGATTAAAAGTATTTAAATGAATCGAACCCTTTTCTTTGAACGTCTACTGTTATCCCTAGCAGAAATTAAATTATGGCGCCCAAATGGTTACATATACAGTAAAGCACCGTTTATACGTTTCTCACTTATACGTCGTTTCATCACAGTCCCGATTCATACGTATTCATTGTAATGATAAAGTGCTCCGTTTATTCGACGCAAAGCTTCGGTTATAGATAGGGTTGCCATAATTGCCGAACACTGATACTGGACGTTTAGGCGCTAAATAAATAAAACATGGAAAAGGTGGGTAGGCAATGGCTTATTTTACTCTGATAAAAAAAATTAATCAAATGTAAGCAATCTAATAAAATGAGCATCGAGAATAATAAGCATGCAAGGCAGTTTTAGCCCAGTCATAATTTAAAGTTAATTTTACTTTCTTAATCGTATCATTTTTCTCTTTCACATGATTATAAAATTGGGCGCCGGTCATTTTATAATTATATTGACAAATCAAAATTGCTTCAATTGTCTCCACTGATAACCTGTTTCTTTCGTCCGACCATAGGGAAAATATTCTCTCCACATTTGCATTGTGGGTTGGAATGGCAAATACATATACAGATAGCTTTATCAGACATAACTTCTGATCAATATCCTTGGTATCTGCAAAAAACTTAGCCATTTCTCTTCCATATTCAACTTCATAGTTGATTCGCAGTTTTTATTTTTCTCTAAATAATCTTTTAGATATACAAACTGGTTGAATAGAATATCAGAGTTGCCAATATCGATGTTTCTTACTGGTAAATATGCAATAGTACGTTCGATTTCTTCCCATTTAGGCAGAAAACGGGACAATTAGTAATATGGGACTGAATAGCGAATTACGGTGACTGTCCCGTATACGAGACATTTAAGTGCTAAATAAATAAAACATGAAAAAATGGGTTGGTAATGGCTTATTTTACTGTGATAAAAGATCAATAAAGTTTCAGCAATCTAATAAAATGAACACGTTGAATATTTATGTCTTTTAACTTAACATATTTTAAAGTTGATTTTACTTCCTTAATTACACCATTTACTTCTTTCACATAATTATAAAATTGGGCGCAGATAATTTTTTAACCATAATAAAGAATCGAAATTGCTTTAATTGCCTCTACTAATAACCAGTTTCTTTCGTCCCACCATTGGGTTGACATTAGGGAAAATATTCTCTCCACATCTGCATTGTGGGCTGGAGTGGCAAATACGTATTCAGATGCCTTTATCAGACATGACTTCTGATCAGTATACTTTGTATCTGCAAAAAACTTCAGCCGTTTCTCTTCCATGCTCGATTTCATAGTTGATTCGCAATTTTGGCTGGTATTATTTTTCTCTAAATTATCTTTTAGATATACAAACGGATTGAATAGAATATTAGAGTTGTCATTATCGAGAAAACGGGACAAATAGTAATACGGGACCGAGTACTGAAATACGGTGACAGTTCCGTATATACAGGACTTATAGCAACCCTAGTTATAGGTCGTTTTCCCAGCTCTAAAATGTGAAAATTTCCTTCTTTCTAGTACAAGAACTGTGATAAAGATATCATGGCCTCGGAAGTATTCACAATTGATGAATTAACCACTTAACTTACTAATTTTCTTTGCTATCTAATAAGATGCTCACTTCTGTTTTGGAAAGCGGTTGTCGTTTTTATTCATCTCAGAAGGCATATAATACTTGAGATGTTTATGGACTCTAGGTAATTTTTGTGTAAAATTATAAAGATAATTAATGATTAAATTTTAGTTTTAAGACCAAAAATGCGATAATTCGATGCACGAATTTTCTCGGGCTGTTAAGTTAAGCGGTTAATCGAAGACAAATTGCGTGGTGTTAATTTTTATTTTTAAAATATCCTCTGAATAAGTTTGAAATATTCCCAAAAATATTATTAAAAAAACTATTGTTGAAAAAAAATTAAAACTGAATTCTTGTTCACCTCGCCAGGTGTGTATCACTGAAAGGTAAGGAAAGTTAAAGAGAGAAAAAAAAAAAAGAAAAAAAAAAAAAAAGATTTTTAAAAAAAAAACGTAAGAAAAAAAACAACAACAACAAAAAAAAAAAAAAAAAAAAAAAAAAAAAACTGTTCAAAAATTAATCTTATTAACAAAAAAAACAAAAAAAAAAAAAAAAAAAAAGCCCTATCTCATTTATGGCCGTAACATTCATTTTGTGAAAATTCATGGAGCGCACTGACTTTATCTTAAGAATTTTTATAACCCTGCGAAGAAGAGTTTGAATTTCCAAGGCGGGCGCCATTTTGTAACAACAACAACATGAAAACGCATGCAGCGATAAATAAAATCTTGGCACTAATAATTCTGCTATACAAGGAGAGAAAGAATGGTAATTTATGGCATTGTTTCCGGATAAAATAACGATGTATCAAGTCCCCCGGTCATAACACCGATTTAATCATTTTGCCGCTTGAGTATAAAATAACCATATATTTTATTTAATTTGCCACCCTGCAGGCTTGTATTCCTAGCATTACCGCTGTCCATTCCGTAAATATTTTTCCCAAGAAGAAAAGAAAATGTGCTCGTTTATTTAAGAATCTCGATCCAGTGGAACTGCCTGTCAAAAGACTATCATTTATCTTGTACAGAAAGGGTACGTTGACCCAAACGTTAGACAAAGCAGAAAGCCCTAACTTGCAATCGCGGTCACACATCTCTTTGAAATATTGCAAGAAAAAGGCTGAAAACTTGGTTAAGACTGATGTGTGGCCGCCTGATTGGCTTTGGGTCTGTTTGCTGCACGAATTCGTTTGGTCGGTGGTTCAAATGAGTTATTTCCATTGAGGTTTTGGCTTTAAATGGTAAATGGGTTTCGGACGGAGTCTGTTCATTATGCAGTATTAATGACTTCTTATTTATTCTGGACTTAAATTACGGTAGCTGAAGTGATTTTCGGGCGAAGAAATGTCGGTCTCGCTGCTGACTCTCAAAGCAATCTTTAATGTGAGTTTTCTTCTTTCTAAAGCAGTGAATGGCAGTGTCGAATATTTATTCACCGACAATTGACGGATTTCCTTTCCTGGTGTTTTTGATAATTTTACTGCTACTTTTACTTGATATATTCTCATTGCTTTTGTCTTTTCGAAAGAGAGGTTATTTCTCACTGCAAGCAACTCTTTAATTGGTATTTAACTTTAATTTTACTCGTTAAATTGGCGTAAACTGTGTCTTGTTTCCTGGTCGATATCTGCTGGAGAGAAAGGAAATGATTAAGAGTCCTGATTATTGTCTTAATGAAACTAAAAGGGATATACTTGAAAAGAATTTAAACACCGGTGTGCGATATTTTGTGAAATAAAAACTGCATATTTAAAAGGAAAGTGATTTAATTTTATGGAGCTGTTTCTGTAATCCTAAGATGTCTCGGAACATGTATTACGTCATTCACTGGTGATGCACTCGATCGCAGCTTTCCATGTGCTGCCAGCTTGAGTCTATCACTATCTTCCCATTTTAAGAACTTAATAGAAGTAAATAACAAGTATTAAAGAACTTAATAGAAGTGAATAAATAAAGAAAATTAATAAATATTGTGGGTTGTATTTACTTTTTATCACTGTTATACTTAAATAAAAATAAACGAATAAATACGAACAAATTACGTATAAATATTTTAAGTATTGTATAGCAACTGATTCGGAAACCTTCCACGCTTTTGCGCAGGCGCCTGGCGGAGTTATTTTAATCAAAATAGAGGGGAAAGTGAAGAATGGAAGGGTGATGTTTACATTTTACTGAGCGTGATCTAACAAAGAACTCTGGGAATGCGCTCATATGACTCATTTCCTGACACCCCTTTCCGGTGTAAAATTGTCTAAAAGTGGTAGTTTCGGAATCCGTGGTCAGACTATAATTCCTACGTGCTTTAAAATGAAATATCACAAACACCCCGGCCCTGCGTCTTCGACATCCCGGATAAACAATAGTGGTGTAATCGCAAAATAAGCAGTGTCGGAACACTAGAAAAGTAGTGCCGGAACGCTCTAATCTGAGTGACAAAAATCATGCTGTTTTTAAGAATGTTTTCACAATTTTTCTTATTTATTTCTCTTGGAGGGGAAAGCAGTGGCGTTCCGTCTCCACTACACCCCTGGTTAACAATGAAGACCAGCCGACGACGACAACAACACCGACGCAAATAGCCTCCCTCCACTACAGGGGTACGATCGGTCATCGGAGAATTGACCCTAAGAGCCACATCGCCTTTACTATATCCCATCGGGAAGCGAGACTGCTTACTTATACGACAGGTTCTCATCCCCATATTTGAGGTGCCCTCTTAAGTGGGAAGTTTTATTAACTATTAATTATTATTTAAAATGAAATATGTTAAACTTAATATCTTGATCTCTTTGTCCAAAGAATCAAACCTTTTTCTTAATAAATGATTTAAAACTAGTGGTTATTTTAATGGCAATTTATAGTAAATGATAGTTATCTGTGGAAATCTCGAGCGATTCGTAACGATTTCTTGAGAAATACCAAACAGTTTTCAAAGAAATTCGTTTAATTTCATTTCCAAAATTTTGACAAATAATACCGTCCACTGATTTCATTTATTCAAATCTGAAAATTTGTCAACTTTTTAATCCAGTTTTACATTCGATAAAAGATAAATTTGACTCTTTAAGGTATTCTGTAGCATGTGGAAAGTTGAGGAAACCTTATCCTTCCTACACACTGTCAAAACTGTGACTTTCACCGTCAAAGAATTTGTCCTCTAGTCAGCGAGTTCCGGAACAACTCAACCCTGCAGATATCCCATCTATCCATCTGTTTTTAAGATTAATGGCTCTCGTCTCATTCTTCAGGCTATCGTCTGGCTACGTCAGGTTCGCTGTAACCGCGGGGTCCAACCCATTTCAAGTTAGTCTTGCCCCACCTCCGATGTATGTATTAGTCCCATGCATGCTGATGAACTGATCAGACGGACCAATAAATCAAAAGTTGAAACTGTAATTATGTCTTCCTTCTTTTGTTTCATTTTTGGTTTCGGAAGAAAAACTGAAGTACAGGTTTTGTAAATATTATCCCTCGCTGCTGGTACATTACATTTATGAAATGTAAATTTGTTTTACTGCTTTCAAATCAAGATGAGAAGGGTATACTTAATGTGACCACACGCTCCGTTTTGAATGGGGCCGCCCCGTTTATAGGGAGCACATCCCGTTGCATAACGCTTTGCCCATGTTGTCTTGTGAACTCGAGAAGTAGAGTAATTCTGATTGGATATGAACTGGCGGGGATATCTTGCGGGAGGATAAAAATCTCAGCCGAGTTCGTAGATAGGCCATCGAGCTCAAACCCAGATAGCACGTAAGTTTGCAGCAAGTTTGATTTTGACTTGTCATGGCAAAATTTGACGCGTCAAACTTGAATCGAACTTGTAGCAAGTTCGATGTGACAAATAGCGCCACCTCTTTGCAAATCAAACTTGCTGCAATTTTGCAAAACAAGCTTCCTGCAAAGATAGCACAATAAAGAGATAATTATCTTTGTCTCTGTTTTAAAAAACATCCGATTTTTAATAGCATCTCCTAGACCGTAATTCTTTTTTATTAATTGAATAAATCAATGATAATTTGTGAAAAAGATAACTTTTTTATAAAAAAAAATTTTTGAAACATTTTCCATCTTTTTACTAAATATATCACTCTCACTTTAAAGAAAACTATATCGCCTTTTTCTTAATGTTGAAATTTTAACGTTTATAAACAAAATTAAATCTAAAAAACAGTCAGTGTTTGTTGAACAATATATAGTATTATAACAATATTATAATAACTAGACATTTTGTCCCATTTTAAAGTAATTACTTTTGAATTCTAATTTCATAATTTATTCTACTAGCAAAACGTAGTTGTTGGCGAAAATCGCTCTCTCTTTGACTTCAAACCATATTCACAACTCAAAAAATTAATGAAATCCAGAAAATAGTTAAAAATAAATCGTATACGAATCGAATCGAACGATGTATTAGCGAAATCTATCTTCTCCTCTCAGAGTTCGACTGGCTCAATGGTTAGCGTCTCCGCTTCGGAACTGGGAGGTCGTGAGTTCTATCCCGGGTTGTGTTTCGTACTCTGTTTTTGCTTTAATTTGCAATAAGTTTGCACGGCAAGTTTGCTGCAAGTTCGTTTCATGGTGACTTCGGAGCTTTCGTTAACTTGCTGCAAGCTTACACTCTTGTCATGACAAATTTGTGGCAAACTTGCACTCTTGTCATGACAAATTTGTGGCAAGCTTGCTGCAAACTAAAATTGCTATCTGGGAATATGGTGGGTGGTTGAAATTTTCGTTTCCCTGTAACGAACGCCCTGACTGGTGAAGATTTAAAGCAGGGTTTCCATATTGGCCTTTTTAAGGCCAAATTATGGAAATTTGGCCTTTTTCAAAGCCCTTGGCCTTAGGAATTTTCATTTGGCCTTAAATTCAATTTTGGCCTTTTTGGGCTTTATTTTCGAACAATTTTAATTACTTATTCTATTATTTTTTAATAAATTTTTGATATTGCACATTTCAAACGATATATAATGAGCTGTCAAACGAAATAGCTCCTGAATAGAACAAGGATGTTTGAAATTTCTTTCACTTAAATTTTAGTTTAATAATAGATCATATAACATATGCCTATCAAGTGGGATTCGTTTTCATGAAGGATAGCCTTTTTTCTAATATCAAATGAGGTTTTCAGTCAATTTGTCAAATTTGGCCTTATTTTTTAAGAAGATTTGGTCTTATTTTGCTATTTTGATCTGGCAACCCTGATTTAAAGATAATTCCAAGTAGGCGAATTATCACCTTATGAATAACGTAAAAATTTTGTTTGAAATGTTTTCCGGTAGTTGCAATGCCTTTGAAGTTAATTAGAGGGTTATAAAAGTGGTTTTCAGCCCCTAATTTTGATACTTTTTACCTCAGCATGTTACACACTTTTGAAAAGCTCTCATCAGTTACATTTTCTTCCACCCTTTTTCAGGGCCGCGGCGGCCTAGTGGTAAGGTCTCGGCTTTGGGGCCGGAGGGTTCCATGGTTCGAAACCCGATTCCTCTGAAGATCCGCCGTGTATGGGGCCTGTTGCACGCTAAATCGTACGCAGTGGCCAAACGTCCCCCCGTTGGTGTGGTGCGGAAGTTTGGAGATGGGGTGCGAGCTCATGTGTTGTCCTCATCATCTGACCGTGGTTCGAAATTACGAGTTCGTCCCAAAATAGCCCTCGTGTTGCTTCAAAACGGGACGTTAATATAACTAAACTAAACTCCACCCTTTTTCATCCTCGCTGCTCCAACCCTTACGAAATTAGAGGTGAATTTGCTCAGGGGTTGATATGTTCTTTTCCTTATATTTCCGAACAAAAGGAATTTACCTTTCAGCATGGCGACAGGATCTTTGTCATAACATTATAATCAATAAGTTAAATTACATTTGGATTCATACACATTACTCAAACTAAAACTCTATTTTTGTGGTCAGTTACCTTTGTCCAAACGGTTCTAATGTTATGACGATAAGAATTCCAAGATCGTCTTCCCAACTTGTATTCCACTCGTGTTTTCCATCGATCACTGTCATGCTTGGTCATCAGAAAAATAATATCTCCAACTCCGCCTTCTCTGTAGAAAGGCGAAAAAAGATTTAAGTTTCGAATGATGAACAATGCTTGCAGGTGGCGTAATTATCGGGAATTATTTTATGACTTCATCTATTTTTTTATAAAAAATGCCAGAGGAATGAACAATTGAATTGCTGTGATCCGTTACACTTGCTGTGCAATTTGGGAGGATAGAAAGTTTGATCTTAATTAATGAGTCAATACTTTCCTTAAATTAAAGACTAGAGTTGCACTATCTTATTTAACTGTATGG
Organism: Araneus ventricosus; assembly: GCA_013235015.1. Taxonomy (NCBI): domain Eukaryota; kingdom Metazoa; phylum Arthropoda; class Arachnida; order Araneae; family Araneidae; genus Araneus; species Araneus ventricosus. Next base: position 135,046 of record BGPR01003070.1, on the reverse strand, counting down.
TTCAAGTTGTTTTTTCCCTGACCTGTGTCTTCGCATTTCTTGAAATAATCCTGTTTATATTTTGGAATGAAATATACGCACGTTATTAACTACTGAGTCGGGGATTCCAGATCAAAAGAGCAAAATAAGGCCAAGCCATCTTTGACATAAGACCAAATTCGAAAATTTGACTTAACCCTTTCTGGTGCAAAGTGATAAAATTCTTAAAAAATAAAGAAAAAACATCATGAATGGGTTTAGTTTATTGTTTGGACCTAGAATCTACAAAATTTTCTTAACTTGCCTCATTCTGAGGGGGGGGGAGTCGTCCCCCTTCGGGATACCCCCCTTATGTGGACACCTATGGGGGCAACCATCTTGATACGCTCAACACAAGTAATGTGGAAGTTTACTGAAGATCATCAATCAATACTTCAAGAACTTTAGAGGAAAATGGTCGGGTGAATTTGCTAAAATTGTAAACGTCAATAACTCAAAAAAATTCCCATCTTCGAGTCACGTAGTTTGGGCATTTTAAATAGATATTTATGCCAAACTTAATGGATATTTCAATGTGCTGCCATCTACATTCGGAAAGGAGAAGTATTGGCTACCTTTTTCTGCAATTTTCAGGGTTTCAAAGTGGAAAGGGAATTTTTTTAGAAAATTTCAAAATTGGTGTCCTCTTTTGTGACCACTGCATCAGAAAGGGTTAATTACTCATTTCTCCTTTATTTGTAATAAGAAAATGACTTTCCTTCATGAAAAGGAACCCCACTAGATTAATATATGTATAATACTATTTTATTAAACTAAAATTTAATTGAAATTTTTTTGAACATCTACATGCGCGAGTTTGCAACAAAAAAGAAAGAAATTCTGTTCTTGCCGGTGTATGATGAAATTGTCGAGCGAAATATATCGACTTCTGTTAACAACAATGTTCTATATTATTTTTCAATGTGATTATAACAAATGAGAAGTTCTTTTGTACTCATAGTAAATGACTAACGATAAAAAAAATCCATTAATATAAATAAAACTGATTTCTAACTCATAATAGATGGCTGAGTTTCCAAAACGGGATAAAAATAGCAAAAATGCAATGTGCTTTTGATTTCGATGTTATTTAAATAGCTGACAACCAAATCCAATATGCTAATCATTCTAAATATTGTTTCTGAAAGCTTTTTTTCTCTATCTCTTAGATTTGACATTAAAACCTTTGTTAAATTGCTGGAGATGGGTATTTCAAACAAAGACATAATGCCTTTTTTTTTTAAATGATCTATAATGTGATGTCCTCCTTCCATTCCTTTTTCTCTCTCAAAAAAAGAAAATAATAATATTTTACCTTTTTGAGTGAAGTTTTCGTAAAAGAATTCGACCATGAAAAGAAACGAATAAAGACAGAGAAAGTGGCTCTTACGTGCTGGGCAGAGAGGCATTTTGTCTCTGTCGTGTTAATTTATCTTTAATTAGCTTAATTACTTTTAATTTAGATTTTAGCAGAGAGCTTTTGCAATCAGGATCCGAATAAATGATCTTATATAAAGTACATTCAAGTAATTTAAATTAGAATAAACTACACCACATCTCATACAGTCTAAAGAAAGCAGCATAAACCTGTCTTATTCTGGAACTACACCATTTGACAGCTCACTGTGGTCAATTTGAGAAGTTTCATGTGAAAAGTTTATTAAAAAAAATAGTAAAATTATTTATTAAGAACCGTTCTAAAAGTCATAAGCAAAAATAAAGCCAAGAAAAGGCCAAAAATGAATTTACGGCCAAATGAAAATTCCTAAGACCAAGGGCTTTAAAAAAAGGCCAAGTTTCCAGAATTTGGCCTTAAAAGGCCAATATGGCAACCCTATATTGAGTTTATGGTTTTTGCTATCCGTAGCTTCTGTACTTGTATTTATAAATTAGTACATACAAAGTTAACACATTAAAATAGTAGGAACTAAACTTAAATGGAAAAGGACTTAAAGAAACTATTTGCAAAACAGTGTCGTAGCTCCATTTTCATTCTATTTACTTAATATCGGCTTATGTAGTGTTGGAGAGTAATGATCCTCAAGTGGAGAAAGATAAGAAATCTCATTCCTCTTTCTTCGTTCTTCCAACTCGACGGTTAAAGCATTTTGGAAGCAAAGCCAGCCATGCAATCTTCATAATCAATTTCGTCAATTAAAAGAGTAATTTTATCGAAACTTCATGGTCATTATTTTCTGAGAATACCTTGAAAAATTTAATCGATGCAGCAATTATCTTGCAAGAAAGTTTTCTTTTTATTTTAGTAATCAGGTGTGCGGCGTTCATGCTCCGAACTAATTTTCTCGCCGTTTGTTTTCGACACTAGTTTCTGTTATTAGCTTTTATTGTTACAATTAATCACAAATCCTGGTCATTAATTTATAGTAACCATAAACTCCAATTTGGCTGGAGGTTACACAGTAAAAACTTGAAATAACAGGCCGGCCACCAAATCTCCGAAGTTAGGTTTTGAGCGTCTTGCCAAGCATTTGTGGCATGATTTATGTAGATAAACCATCATTTGGTGCTACGACTAATCACTAGTAAAAACGATCCGATATTTCCTCTTAATGTTGCAGCCCAGACAGTGGCGAATCCAGGATTTGAGTCTGGAGAAGGGCTAAAGTATAAAAAGTTTTGTATCGTCGTAACGAATGTCAAATCTTATGGCTTATGTAAACAAAAACACTTTAACTTTACAGATTTTACTCACTTGACAGTAAGAGTCATAAAGAACACTTCAATACTTTCGATAATTTAACAAAAAACGCAATGCAATAACTAGCAAAAACATGTTTTTGCTAGTTGTCAACGCTGCAAATACGAGTGGAATGACTACAAAAGGGGTCGAGCCTGTCAAAATCCAGGAAGAAATGTTTTCACTTTTTTAAAGAGACATCAAGAAAAAACAGCTGTAGTGATTTTAAATAATTATGGTCTAGCTCTGGGGGGGGGCTGCAGCCCGATAGCCAACCCCCTGGATTCGCCACCGAGCCCAGAGCTAGGAACCCAACATTAAACCATTGACTCCCCACCGTCATACGAGAACTGCCTAATCGTAGTCCCGAAGACAACAGATTCAACATAACTGCAATGGTATAACTGTATGGTGGCAACACGATCTTTTGGGGGGCCCGGCATCATCAGCAGATACTCTGCTATTGCCCACCTTGCAGAGTTTGAGTTTAATTTTCTAAAGACCCCCACTTTAAACATTTCCCGGGGCATCATAATATCTAGTTACGTCACTAACTAACCGAGATGATCCGATGGTCGAGATTATATTTGGCTTACGAAAAGCATCTTCCCCGAAAACAAGCCGACGAAATGGGTACAATTGCCGTAGACATCACAATCAGCATACGTTTAATAGCCTGGCTTAGATTTGCTATCATAAGAAGAAGAAGAAATAAGTATACCTCTATAAATGATAGGAGCCTTAAATAAGAACTTATGTGCGGGAGAGATCAAAAATAGGGCACATTAAGCAGGCTAGACTATTGTCGCACCATCTCTTAAACTACCCGCCACCCAAATAGAATTTCTTGATCCTGCACTTGTCGGAGGTTAATAGCTTTTTCTGGCATGAATCTAGTTATGTTTGGCAGTGAATTAAACCTTTCAGCATTTCGCGTAACAAACTGCTCCATTCAGACCGAAGCTCTTTCCATTTTTGTGCGAGCGACCGCCTTTATTTATGCACCAAGAAAAGTGCACTTAGCAATTTCTCACCACTGCCTTCTGACACGTGTCACAACAAGATGTTGTTATAAGAAACTATGACACTGCAACAAAATGCAAACGACCCGTCGAACTCAGCAACTTATTCTGTTTTCTTTTTCTTTCGCTTCACATTTCCCCTTTAGATCAAAAAATATGGTGGGTGCGATCGTCCTGTTAGTCGAAGGTTAGCACGCCCACGGCTGCAGACGATGGAATAGTTCTTTTTCTGCATCATCGACAGATTTTCGCGCCCTTTTTCTCATTCTTTTTTACCGCTGTCCTTCGTGCCAGGAACGTTTCGCTTCCGGTGATGACGTCACATGCTTATTTAGTGCCCCTTGCCCTCCGGTATGCATGTAGCTTTTGGATACTTTGTATCTGTTCTGATTTACGGTAAAGCTCTGATTTACCGTAAAGCGCGGCGAGCGTGAATTGTAAAGTCTAGCGTTACCCCTGAGTTATTTTTTCTTTTTATCGGTATCTGATGTTTACGAGTGAAAAAAACCTCCGCGCGATATTTAAAGGAAGTGTGGTGTGATGCGCTTGCAGAAAAGAAGCGCAGGAGGTTTCAAAATGAATGATGTGAGGGGAATATTTCATCAGTTAGTGCGAGTCCGTGAGCTGAATTATCAGTTAAAGTATTTATGTTCTAGGCTTAAATGTTTATTTCTCTGACTAATTTTTCTGTGACTGCAACTTGTCTAGATTAGTCACGCTTCTGCCAGATATTTGCAGCTGTTCTGGTTTGCTGTTTTTGTATACATTTTACGAATGATATGTAGAGTTGATGCAGGCGTATTAACGTTGATGTTTCTACGAAAATAAATTTGGCATTTGAAAGAAATTGCATGATTTTAATGGCATCCTTGTTTGTTACGGAAATATGTCAAAATGAAAGAAAAGCCATGGTGTTATTTTGTAGAACATTAAGAAACCAAATGCTACAAGTTTTATATTACTCCTGGAAATATTTCTAGAAATAAAATAAAATATTAAAAAATTGAATAAAAATGTTTCCATCACCATTTTTAAAATTGCTTTCTTTTTAACGCTGAAGAGAGAATGTGAACTAAATTTAACGCCGTTACTTTTGTTCTAAGGATTGAGAACAATTAATAAGGCTTGAAAGTCATTCTTTTGTGCTGTGTTTATTATACTTACAATTCCACTTTCCAGCAAGTCATCAATGCAGATAATGGTCCTTGCCAGCGAAGCTTGTAGGAGAAACCACGTGACTGGAAAGCAAACTGGGAACTCTTCTTGATCCTTTTCGATTTTAAGAATAGGAAACTTCAACCACTGGTGAACAAACTCGTACCTAGAAATCGTATTTCTAACAATGTATTTCGACCAAGATGTGCTTTTTGGAATCTGCCGGATTGCAGAAAAAAAATGTGATATGGCGTGTAATATGATATATATGATTTGCAATGGTGTTTTGCCAAGCTAAGATTCATTAAGATTAAATTGTAGCGGTTACAATTCACTGCCTTCTCCTTTTTATGGTAGGTGGCGCTACTAGAGCCATTCGGGTTTTTCCCATGATGCCTCTCTCTTCTTCTTCTGTATACTTGTGTTGTGTTATTGTTCTCTGTCTTACACCTTTTAATGTACTGTGTCGTGGAACTTAGCCATCTAATAAAAATGGTTCCTGAAATTGAATTCTTCAACAGCGGCATTCCATATAAACATGAGTCTCGTCCCTCTACAAAATGAATTTTAAAACATTTGTTATGATAAATATAAAAAAAAGAAAGCTATAAGTTACTGGAGCAGATTTTTAATTTTAAATTGACAAGCAGATTTCTTCGTAATAATATTACTTGTCCACTGTCATTTAAGCCTTATGGCCTTATCAATCAGCAGCTAAGCATACAGCTTGCGAGGTTCTAGCAACTTAATAGATGTGTCAAACATTTGTACCGATTAACGCAAAAGTGGGCATAAAAATATAGTAAATTCAGTTTTAAAAAATTATAAACAATTTTAAATATTGTGTAGTTATGACAACATTAAGCTACGTATACCTACGCGTATTCGCGACTTTGAGTTATTGATGATCAATAAACGTAGAAAAATGTATATTGTATTTACTTTTTTCCGGTTTCTGTGTGTTGCACAAAGTCTTGTCTTGGACTGGGCATGCAAGTAGAAGAAAGAAAACAACCTTTTTACTTTCTCGTATACGAAGTATACAAAGAGAAAGTATTGTAATCGTCAAAAAATTCGAACTCGATATTTTGAAGAATCTCCACGTTTTAGACCTCCCTGAGTCCGAAAAACACAATTTTGGAATTGTGTGTGTCTGAATGTCTGTGAACACGATAACTCGAAAACAATAAGCTACGGGGATGAAATTTGGTATGTGGTCTTTAAACATAATTTGTAGGTTTCTATCAAATTTTGGACAAAATCCGTCAGCGGGAAGTCTCTGTCTGTATGTCCGCGGTCATGCGAACGCTATAATTCAAAAACTTGAATAGCTTGATGGATAAAATTTCGTACACAGTTTTATCGCCATGAATATAGGTCCGTATAAAATTTTGGGCCAAATACGTCAAAGGTTGACTGTCTGTCGGTCTGTATAAGCGCATCTCCAACGAGTCCGCTATCTCCACGCGCATGCGTATTGAACGCAATCTTCTGTGCACGATATTTATTGACTCCTGCTCGGCGCTTTTTTTTTCATCCGATTCTCCATGCGCATGCGTACTTGGTAGCAATCTGTGCACGCGGAAGGATTGTCCTTGGGCCAAGAAAGAGTAGAAATCGGTATTCATTTAATCGGAACGCATCTTTTCGAATTTGATTTTTTACCTAAATATTTTCTGATAGTCATTGGATCCTGGGTTGCAATAGGTTCGAATTTTTTTGTCCACCGGGGGGAGGGGAAACTGCACCTTTTTCGGGAAGTATACGAGAAAGTTTAGTGGAGACCACTCCCGCTGGTTTACAAAAAGAATCGTAATACAGTCGCGCCCATACGTTAACTACTTTCTGCATTGCACGAGCATACAAGAAATACAATTGATGATTCCGGGGGAACGCACACAATCTCTTGTTGATAGTCAACTGCTCGAAATTCACATTATGAATTATTTCCACCTTCGTCCCATTTTCATTGGGATGAGAAGCCGGAATGTAAATTCTTTCGAAAATTCGCAACGCCACCTGGCGGCATCTAGAGTCACTGTGAAGTTTTTATTCTCTTATTTTTGACGGTAAAATTTTCAATAATTTTAAATATCGCTAAGTTTTTCTCTCTTCATTTGTTGCTTAACTTTGTTGATTAAGAAGTTCTTTCTCTAAATTCTTTCGAAAATTCGCAACGCCACCTGGTGGCATCTAGAGCCACTGTGAAGTTTTTATTCTCTTATTTCTGACGGTAAAATTTTCAATAACTTTAAACATCGCTAAATTTTTTTCTCTTCATTTGTTGCTTAACTTTGTTGATTAAGGTCCTAAAGTCTGCATTTATCTTATGAATAACATGATAGATGCTGACGTCGGCTTGAAGTAGAAATTAAACTATTTGTCATTAATTAACAAGGGATAAGAATAGTCTTTAAAACGTTGGTAGAATTGAGGATAGAGAGTATATTTGCAAAATTTTATTCAAACAGAAAATGATGACTAACATCTTTCGGATGGTTTGTTTCTCGAGAGAAACGTTTTCTGAGAAAAGCACCCGCAAGTCGCCAAAACTCTGACTCATTTCTGTCAGACCGTTGCCAATACACTCATCCTAAATGATCAATTTTATTCTCCCACCCCATCCCTATCTTTCCTCATTTCATCAATTTCAGTTCAGTTCACGGGAGAAAGATCTTGTATGTTTCCTCTTCCTCTTATGTTGATTGATCTCTTTCACCGTTTCCAAGAAAAGGGGGAGGGGATCTTCTTCGAACGAATGGAATGGGTGGGGGCAGAAAATAAGACCGGGAGTTGTGTGACGGGGGTGGAGGAAGATCGTTCAATTTCAAACGTCTCAAAACCACGCGACAAAGTGGTTTATATTCCCCTTTTGCCTCTTTCCGGATTTTCACCGAAGTCGTAATACCTCAACTCTTATCCTCTTTGAGTAAAAAGGGGGGGTCTCTCTTTTACTTAAATTCCCATCTCTTTGTTGCCCTCGGAGCCATTTTGTTTATAGTTTCGTGAATTCCTGCGCCTTCACCCCTTTTTATTTATACATCTTTATGTGCCTTCAATCCAATGAAGTGGAGTCGAGGCTTGAAAGGGCGAAATTATCCTTTTCTTCTCTTTCATCCCTAGGTGCTATTTTTTTCCCTTGCGACGGTTTTACAAGAGTCGTTCGCCCCCTCCCTGAGATCCGTTGTCCTTCCCCCCCCCCAATTTTCTTGAGTGAATGTAAATTTAAAAGCAAAAATGTTATTACCACCCGCATGCAGATCTAATATTTTTTTTAACCTTTTGTGTTTATGTTCTATCTATACAATCGCCTTACGACATTTTTTTTTCCCCTTTTGAATTGGGGTCTTTTGGCTTGTTTTGTACTTTAGAGTTGTTGACTGTAGTGTTGGTTTAACAAAACTGAGTTTCCTTGGATCTCGAATAAGTTTTTAGTTCAAAAATGGATATCTAAATATATCTTATTGCGTACTTTACTTATTTCAATTAAGAAGCAATTTTAATGATCTAACGAAGCAGTTTCCATAATCCTGCAATTATCATCAGATATTTTATTACATTTTCTCACATATTAAATTAGTCGCGATTGATGGTCTCTGCTTCGAGACCCGATTCCACGAAAGGTGTTTACGGGTCTGTTGCACGCTAAATCCGACTAGGTTCAAACGCTGTCTCGCTGATGTGGTGCGGAAGTTTGGAGAAGGGGTGCTGGCTCGTGTCATCTGATCACGGTGTAAATTCAGGAGGCCCGTCCCAAAATAGTCCTAGCGTAGCTTCAAAACGGGACGTTAATATAATTAAATTAAAACATTTATTAATTTTTTTACTGGGCACTTGATATGACGGCCATTTGATATAAAGCCTGTTTTCAGATAAGCTGCTGTATTTTCCTCTTTAAATACTGTAAGAGGGCTGCGGTAGCCGAACGAGAAATTTGGGCTTCGTGGCCTGTGGCTCACAGATTCGAGACCAATTTCATCGAAAAATTTTCATACAGTCCAGCAATACGGGGTCGAAACTTCTCCACTTTCTGACAGTGAATTGCCAGCTGAGGTGTCTGTCGTCATCTGACCACGGTTCACGGCGACGAGGTCCTTCCTAAAATGGTCCCTTTGTAACTTCAAATTGGGTTATGAATCTAACTAACTCGCCAAACTATGAACTGAAATAATGAATATGAAATGTAATATGAGAATGAAATATTAAATAATCTAAGGCTTCTTAAATTTTCGTGATTCCAAGAGTATGTTAGGTACAAATGTAAGCCACTGTTGCATTAATTAAAGATAAAATGTTTATTTAGAAAAAAATTGTAATGACACGTTTTTAATCTAGATATTATAAATTATTTCAATTATCTAATTTCAAAGATTTGGACCAAAACATTGTTCAAAAAGACTTAAGAGTATTTAAAAAACGCATAAACAGATTAACGGAAGTTTTAATGAATTAAAAGTGAATTTTGCGCAGATAACATTAAAACCAAGTATTACTCGGTTATTTTCTGTTGAGTGTTTCTCATTAATGGATCAGACGTAAATTCTGGAGGTACTCTAAATGCACACACTTTGTTGAATGATTTTTGTTTTACTGCTCAGACGATATATTTTTAGAAATGTATTCTATAAGGATTAAATGATGTGTTCACGTCTTTTAAACACATTTTAATATCTTTTAAAAGCTTTTCCATTTAGCTGAATCATTTTCGAAAATTATTCGTCGCCTTTAAAAGTTATATTTTCATTTTGCTTTATTTTATTAATAATTTGCTTTTTACCAATTTCATAGCAAAATTTTTTTTAAATCTATTCATTCAAGTTTGTAATAATCTAAAGTACTTCTGCATGGAATATAATACAAAGTCTTAAATCCAAATTACTTTGCTAGGAAAAGTTTTTCCCCTGTTTTATGAAGCCGAGACGTAATAAATATATAGTATATATTTGAATCATTTTGGTAAATATGGCATTGCAAAATGATATTGAATTGGAGACGTTATGCGTTTAAAACTTTGTGATTAAAAATTAAATTAATAATAAATTTCTGCCACTTTTCATTAAAATGTCATTTATTTATATTAATACTAGTATAAAAGAATACTTTTAGTCTGTTCATGAAACGGCAGAATGTTTTTAAATAATTATGTATCTAAAGAATACCGTGAGAGAGTTTTCAAAATTTTATTAACTTAACTTTAAATTACTTATTTTACTATTCCACCCGTATTTATTCTCAGTACAAAAGCAACCGATTGTTCTTCTCGAACTCTAGTACTTGAAATTGTTCTCTTCTTGCCTTGCAAACTAGTGAGAATTTTCTTTTCTTTCTTGCCTTGCAGACGATTTTTTTCCGTTTGGTTGAAATAATTATATTAAGTGGTTACCCTCAAACAACGTTTGAGAGCTTTTATTCTAGTAATTAAGTTACCTGTTTCATTCTCATTCTGCTCCTGTTGTCTTCAAAGTCTTTATCTTTCAGTCACCTGCTGTTTAATTCTCGAAATCACTTCCATGTTCTTAAACGGAACCCAAACGACATATTTGAGAATTCGTTGCCAAATTCGAAGTCGTAAATCTTGCCCTGAAATGAAAATAAATTTTCCCCTTCTTGTTCCGAGGCGTGTTGTCGATAAACGCGTTAATTTAATTCTTTCATCGTCTGTTCAAATGTCATCGGTCGTTTTATTTTTCTTGCTTTTTTTGTTGTCGTTTCGTTTTATTCTATTTGTGTCGGAAAATCACTATCGTAGACTGATGGATGACAGAACGTGGCGCTTGTTACATCGACGCCTTGGCGCCACTTTCATTTGTTTCTCGCCACCAAACGATGTGGCATTGCGCCAAGTTTTCTCTCCAAGAAACTGACCTGTCAAATTTACGAGGGCTAAGAAAAAGATATCCGTTGTAAAAAGTTTTTACACTGATAAAATTTTGACTCACTTGTAGACAGGTTTGTTTCTTTTCACTTAAGAAGTGTAAACTTTGTGCTATTTCAAATTTCTGTCTTTTTTTTCTTCTTCTCCCGCCATGTCATGACTAATGCAGTGCCCGTTATCTCTTAAATCACTCGGTTGTTCTGTAGGGAGAAATTCAAAATTTTGACCGAAAAAAATAATTGAAAATTGTTATAAGTCCCATTTCCAATCCTCTATTTTTTTAAAACCAATTTTAACTTACAATGCTTATATTTAATGACTTGAGTAATTTATATCAAACTATTGCTGAAAAATAGTTTGGAAAATGTTTACTTCCATTTCTGTTTTGCTAACTTGCTTAATATGATTTCTGTATAATTCAAATTTCCTTTTTTTTCATTTTCATTTCTATAAGAGTAGGTAACAGAATGATTCTGCGTACCTCAGTATTCGATTCTTTTCTATTTCTTTGGATTCTGTTCTTGAAATCAGTTATATTTTGATAATAAACTTCTCTTTTACGTTAAAAAGTGTATAATAAATTTTGAATGAAAATGAATTTCTAAAATCCATCCAATAAAACCTGAAGTGGTCTGGGAATGTACTTTAGGCTTAAGTATATCATTCAAGATTCTTCATGGTGTTCTTTTACTTTTTTATGAGGTATACTCGAATTAAAAATGTTGAAAGAAAATGCGTAGAAAGAGAGTATTTGAAAATTGGAATGAATGCTATCTTGCTCATTTGCATTTGTTTCTAGGTCAGTAGTTAGTTCACACACACGTATATAAATAAGAGGTTCCTGATAAAGCAAAAGTGCTTTTTCGGATTAAATACCTATACGTCTGATTCGGCCTGGTTATCGCTACTCTATTCGTTATAAAATCTTTGCTACGACTAGCATATATGATACACGACTTAATTAGGTCTTAAGTGTAGTATTTTTAAATTTTTGAACGCAATATTCCGTTAAACAAAGGTGATCTTTATGGTCATTGGAAGTGATAATGGTGTAAAATCGGACTTTTCATTCAATCAACTCTGTCCATTTAAACTAAAATATTACGGAACAAATCTGTTTTAATTGCATTTAAAAATTAACAACCATTAAAATTTTTGATTTTAAAATTTTTTGGCTGTGAATCAATATTTTCAATAACATAATTATGTTTTTTTGAAAAGGGAGGGGAAAAAAGAATGTGTATAAGCACAAGTATTTTTTCGAATTTATGAGTTTTCGTCCCACACTTTTATGATAGGTCTCTTACGGGAAATAATATAAGCTGTTTCGCAAGTGTTTCCTTAATCACTTTTTTTGTCTTTTTTGCTTTCAACATGTTGTGCCGCAACTTTTATTTTGTATTTCACAAGAATTCATGATGAGATTTCAAGCTTTGAGGTTAAAGATCACAACGCACCTGGATTCGTGTTCCTCAAAACAAATTTCATTCACCTTCGAATTAATTCAATTGAAGTCGATTAAGACGTTCCCCTCTATTATAAGAAAAAAAAGCGTCATATAACTATAAATTATTCGCAATAAAGATTGTTTCCGTGTAAAATTGTATTTCTGTTCTTGTTTCCGTTATTTTGTTACGGAACTTCATAAAATTTTTTGACGCTAAATAATATGAAAAGCTAAATAAATGAAATTTTAATAAACCGGCAGTAATAATAATAAAAAATCTTGGTTTCATTTACAGTAGAAGAGTCTTTATGAATCGATGTATTTCTCTGTTCTAAATTTTGAAAACACATTTTGGCACATTTAAATTACTTTTATAAATGGTGCTTTGCGCTTACTACATATTTTTAAAAAATGTTTCTTCTTGGGGGCATTCTCTTACAAATTAAACTACAATATTTTTATGTGTGTTTTGAAAAAAAAATTTAAAGCACCATCTTATTTATTAAATGCGTATCCATTTTTCATGCATTATTTTGTATTCAGTATCTTTTATTGATAAGAAGAAACAAATAACCAAATATCAATAAAAAATTTCGGCGAAGACTTCTTAAATACAGTGTTTTCTCGTCTTTTCTAGAAATGTTTGACAAAAACCAACTCGACATCTCCGTTCTGCGTAAATCGTTTGCTGTTTTTGAAAGTTTTCAGAATTGATTTTATTTGAAAACTTTCTTTTCTTTCCCTTATTAATTTTTAATGAAAGAAGTATTAAATAAAGAAATACGTAAAGGTATTATCCCAGTCTTTTTGGTTGACTTTGAACTCTCATTTCGTGTATTTTTTTAAGAGTTAGTTTTATTTTCGTTTGGCAACGCCATTCGTTTCCGTTTGTTGTTCTCGTGAGATGTTAGAAGAACGCTGAGATAAAGAATTTTATTATTTCACTGCTTTATTTTTGGCCGAGAAACGAAATTTTTTTGTGCTATATTTGCAAGCTATGAAACTCTGTAAGTGTGTTATAGATTGAGCTTCCTAAATTTTACGTCTTTTATTTTGCAAATATGGCAGTTGTTGGATTTGATATTGGAAATGAAACTTGCTTTATTGCCGTCGCAAAATCAGGTGGAATAGAGGTGATAGATAATGAGTATAATTTACGTGTGACACCGTCTTATGTTGGCTTTTCTGAAAAATGTAGAGATGTTGGAGTGGCAGCAAAGACTAAGCTGGTACAAAATATCAGTAATACCATTTATGGATTCAAGACATTTCTAGGTAAGAAATATGATGCTACTTTAAAAGATATTTCTTACTTACCGTTCAATGTTATTGAATTTGAAAATGGCGAGTTTGGCGTGAAGGTGAAGTATTTGCGTGAAGAAGTTTCATTTTCTGTTCAACAGATTATGGCTATGCTGATCACAAAATTGAAGAATATAACCGAATCTAAATTAGGTGCTAAGATTCGAGAATGTGTTATATCTGTGCCTGTGTATTATACTGATTCACAAAGACGGGCTATGTTGGATTCAGCGGAAATAGCCGGTGTGAAAGTATTGAAGCTGATAAATGAGCCTACGGCGACTGCTTTATCCTATGGATTTTATAGACATCATTTATTCAATGAACCTAAAACTGTTGTGTTTGTTGACCTCGGCCAGTCTTCTCTTACTGTTACAGCGTGTGTTTTTACTAAAGATAAACTCAGAATATTAGGAAGTGTATGGAATACAAATGTTGGTGGCAGAGATTTTGATTTAGTTCTAGTGAAATATTTTGTCGAAGAATTCCAAGCTCGTTACCAACTGGACGTGCTGTCGAGTAAAAAAGCCGTTATGCTGCTGATGCGCGAGTGTGAAGCATTAAAGAAACAAATGAGTATGAATTCTCGGGAATTGGAGTTAAGCATAGAATGCTTTATGAATGACGTGGACGTTCGAGGCAAAATGAAACGAGAACTGTTTGAGAAGTTAGCATCGCAACTGTTCTTGAATATTGAGGCAACGATGGAAGACCTTTTGGCCCAAACTGGACTGACTAAAGAAGCAATACATGAAGTTCAGATTGTTGGTGGCTCTTGCCGAATACCTGCTTTGAAGAATATAATTGAACGAGTGTTTGGTCAGCATCCTCTATCCACTTTAAACCAAGATGAAGCAGTTGCGAGAGGCTGTGCGTTACAGTGCGCTTTTCTTTCACCAACACTAAAAACCAGAGAGTTCACCATCGAAGACATTCAGCCCTTTGCTATCTATGCTGTGTGCCATCGATTTAACATTGAGGACCGAGTCGAAGCACTCCCCCGTTTTCATAAAGTTCCTGCAACCAAAATGGCAACTTACTTTTACAAAGCACCGTTTTATCTTGAAGTCATCTGTTCGGATTCGGTAAGCACTTGTAATGTCATTGGTAAATATACCTTTGGTGGTATTCCCGTTGAAGCAAATACTGATAATGATGTTCGAATTAGAATAAAAATGTCAGTGGATGTCCATGGAGTTTTTAATGTCACCTCTGCAATTCTTGTTATTAATGAAAAAGGATCTACAAATGCTAATACAAAACAGCTCGTTCCTGTAGATACTAGCAGATCTACAGAAAGCAATCTGGAATGCGATGGAAAACAAATGCCTGAAGATTTGCCAGGGGAGCAAATGGAAACAGATAAAGAGTCGAAAGACACCGCCAAGTATTTTGATTTAACAGTTGAACAAGATGTTCGAAGTTTGTCTCGAGATCAGTTGAATAAATTTATGCAGAAGGAACTGGAGATGATTAATGTGGATTTTCAAGAAAAGAAGATGGCTGATTTACGAAATCTTGTTGAAGAATATGTTTATTATGCGAGAGGTAAGCTATCCACTGACCTCAGAGATTATCTTTCAGAAACGGAATGGAATACTTTTTTGTCAATTCTCAACAATACCGAAGCATGGTTATACGATTGCGAAGACAGTGAAGAAACTGAATATTCAAAGCGATTGAATGAAATGAAAGGAAGTATTGAACCCATCTTGAAATGGCTTTCGGATTTGCAAGAGGCAAAATCAGCTTTGCATGAATTTCAGAAACTTCTGGAATCATTTGCTTCAGTAATGCGCTCCTTGCCACAAGAAAAACATCCCCATATGAGCAATGACGACATGAAAGCTTTAGAAGATTTGTGGAAAAGTGGAAACGAATACTTTGGCCATTGGTTGCATAAGCTTAATGAAATAAAAAAATATGGTGATCTTCCCATTACCGCGAAAGGTATTCTTGATGAAATGAAGGGTTATAAGGAAAAAATACAAAACGTCATCAACAAACCCGATCAAGATGAATTCATTGCGTGTGCTAACAGCTCTGAAGATCAAAATCAGGCACCTGGTGAGTCTGGAGAGGATTTAACTACTAATCAAGAATTCAAAGAAGAATACAAATCGGGTTCTGAAAAGGACTCCACGGGTGGTCAATCGCTCGATGAAAAGCAGTTTTGCACGATGAAAATAGATTAAGGCACTTTATGTAATGAAAATAATGATTTAGGAACTATTTGGATTGTATTTGCTTTACATTCTTAACAGCCTAACTGACATGCAGTATGTTATTTTCCCTCTTTACTTTTCTGTGTTTGTGGAATTGTATTTTTCGAGTTTTAAAATTGCGTAATAAATTCGTAGCATTACATTTCCCTCTGTTTAAATTCTTTTTCTCTCTTCATGATTTAAACTCAAAATTTTTATTTCTTTAATTTGATCTAGTTTTTAAAAGGTAAAAAAGTGATAATAAAATCTCTTATATTACCATGTATGCTTTTCAGTCGACTTTAATTATAGTTTATTAACATTGTTTTTAAATACTTTTCTCATAAGTTCACTTTAATTCTTTTAGCTTTGAAGAAATCCAATAATAATATTAATGAGCACGAATTAAATGTTATAAAATACTTTGAGGCCATGTTGTATTTTGATTTTTTTTTAAGACTAGCTGAATTCATTTTCTTGTCGTTTATTTTGGCAAAATAAAAGAATTTTGCAAAGTTGACTTTTCAAATTTACTGTTTCCTATCATTAAAATTGTTTATTTCATTCATTTGATTTAGATGAGTGAAAAAATATAAAATGTATAGAGCAAAACATTTTTGATGCAGTTATTTTTATGATTGTTTTTTCCTAAATTTAGAAAGATGTTAACTTGATGTTAATATGGACCAAAGAAAAGTATGATTATTCGCAATTTTTATTTAACTTGTATTTAAATTCTGATAGAATATTTAAAATGTGTCCATTTAATCTTAAACTGAATCGCTTATTATTAATTTTCGATGATAGCTTATATTTAAATGTCCGGTCACGTCAAAGATTTAAATCATCGAACCAAATATTGCATTTGGTTGAAATCTAGAAGTTGGTACACACTCTTAAAATGGTGCCCAGTCGCCAAAGCTAATGCAAGTATTACTTTCATTACCTTTGGCGAATTGGCGTCAACGAAGTGTAGAGGTCAAGTTATTGCTTCGGCGGCGAAAGAGTGTGTACCAAATTCTAGATTTCAACCTTGCATTTTATTCGAATTGTGTTTATTTAAGTATTATTTTTAAAATGTTAAAAATATAAAGTACCGAATTTTTTATTATTATTATGAAACATTTGAATCATATAATGGGATAACTCGAAAGCACATATTTTGAGAATAAACTATTGATTTTTTAGCAATTTTTTTTTTAAGAATTCATTTGTCTGTATCGTTGGTTTATTCTTTGAGAGCGACTGTTAAGACTGTTTCCAGAAGTAAACATTTGAATGATTGATATATTCTTTACTTATTTTTTCTCTTCGAATAACATATTTGTTTGAATATTTTTGTTTTTGTCAAACAAGTGGAATATGTAACAAAATAAATTTTTTTAAGGTACTTTTCCGTTAGCCGGGAGCAAATGTCGTCAATTGTGAACCAAACGCGAGCCAAGCGATTTGGCACAAATGTCGCCAATTGTGAACCAAACGCGAGCCAAGCGAAGCGATTTGGCGCAAATGTCGCCAAGTGAACCAAACACCTGCCAAGTCGCCAAGCGAAGCGATTTTCCGTCAGCCGGGCGCAAATGTCGCCAATTGTGAACAGCCAAGAAGCGATTTTTCCGTTAGCCGAGCGCAAATGTAGCCAATTGTGAACCAAACGCGAGCCAAGTCGCCAAGAGAATGGTTGTAAGAAATTTGGCGGAATTCTACATTATTTGGCGATTTTTCGCTTGCGCCCGGCTAACGGAAAAGTACCTTTTTTAATAATTGAATTTTGGGAACAGCTTTGATATACGGCATCACTGGTAGTATTTTGTTATTTGTCGACTTTTTTTTATTGCGTAAACAAACATGGCGTCGGTTGTGTTGCCTAAACAAAGCGACTTTTTTTTTTCACGGCCAAATATCATATCATGGTTTACGCAATAATTATTTGGTTACATATTCCACTTGTTTGATAAAAACAAAAATATTCAAACTGAAATCTGTTATTCGAAGGAAAAAAATAAGTGAAGAATATCCCAATCATTCAACTGTAAACAGCTTAACAGTCACTCTCAAAGAACAAGCCAACGATCAAGACAGATGAATTCTTTAAAAAAATTTTGCTAAAAAATCGATAGTTTCTCAAAATATGTGCTTTCGAGTTATCCCATTGTATGATTCAAATGTTTCGTAATAATAATAAAATCGGTACTGAATTTTGCAAAATTGTTTATTACTTCTATAAATTTTTGATGGATTGTCGGAAGTTTTCTTTCGAAATCCATAACTTCATTATTTTCATTGTAAGTACCAAAGTACCTACGGATTGCTCATTTTATATGCTAGTTCTGTAAAGAACCATAAATTCTAATGTAAATAATTGGGATAACATATCCCGAATTTTATATTAAATTCAAAGTCATAGTCAGACTTATTTAGAGTTATTTAGGATTATTAATTACTGCATTTTTGTCCTGAAGTAAACAAATCTCTGCAAGAACGTTACTTTTTTTTATATTGATTGACATTTTAAAAATTAAGTAAAAGAATATATTGTTTTTCATTGTTCAGAAAATACTGCTCATCAGAAACTGTATTTTATGTTTTCGCTTGTCGAAGATTGCGTTTGTGGTGGAAATCTTGAATTTGGTACACATTCTTAAAATGGTGCCAACTCGCCAAAGCCAATGCAAGTGTTACTTTGATTAGCTTCGGCAATTTGGCGTCAATGAAGTGTAGCTGTCAAGGTATTGTTTTGCGATTTGGCGACATTTCAAGAGTGTTTACCAACTTCTAGATTTTAGCGTTTAAAATACGTGTTCTCATTTCACTGTTAGCTCTCCCATTAAACCAGCGGGAGTGGTCTCCCCTAAACTTTCTCGTATACTTTCTAAGTAGAGATTCGTCAAAATCTCGAGTTCGAATTTTTTTGACGATTACAATACTTTCTCTTTGTATACTTCGTATACGAGAAAGTAAAACAAAAAAACAAACAAACCTGAAATCAAATATCTGTTGCCACGTTTCAAAAAAATATTACTTTGAAGCAGGCGCGATAAAATAGGCAATGCAATGAATACTAAAGCGAAAATTCTGCTTTGGAATTGAATTCCCAAGAAAACAATTTATACTACCACAACCGTAACAATTGAAAAGCGTGTGAATGAAAGATTTGCTGAAATAATGAGATCGGTTTGATTTACAACAATAAAAAAATTGTTAACAATTGATGCTTGAAAACATTATTTATTGTTGTAAATAAAATTTACAACAATAACAGATTGCTACCAATACGCATGCGCATGAGAATCGGATTAAAAGAAATTGAATATGCAATTTGAACGCCTCTTTTTGACGGATTTGGCCCAAATTTTTATACGGACTTACATTCATAACGATAAAACTGTATACCAAATTTTATCCATTTAGCTAATCAAGTTTTTGAGTTATAGTGTTCACATGACCGCGGACAGACAGACTTCCCGTAGATGGATTTTGTCCAAAATTTGATAACAACCTACAAATTATGTGTCAAGATCACATACCAAATTTCATCCCCGTAGCTCTAATAGTTTTTGAGTTATCGTGTTCGCAGACACATGGACAGACATATTTCCAAATTTGTGTTTTTAGGACTCGGGGAGGTCTAAAACGTGGAGATTTGTCAAAATCTCGAGTTCGAATTTTTTGAAGATTACAATACTTTCTCTTTGTATACTTCGTATACGAGAAAGTAAAAAGTGAGAAACAGCTGTTTAAAAGTCTGAAATGAAAGAAAAAAATAAGATGTCAAAATGGCTAGATTTTCTAAAATTCAATCTGGAACTCTCTAGATTTGGGAAAGGTGTGTGTAACTCGGGATGTCTGGTCACTTTTCATTTGCATTAAGATAGCAAGATCTTGAATAAAATGGAATTTAATATTCAAATTGTTAGGATATTAAATTGCCTTTATGCATTAACCTACGCTGACCATATAGTAAAGGTTTAGACTACGGCCACACGAGCGTCTTCTCGCAGCCGCTGCTTGAAGGTCAACCGCGCAAGAATTATAGACAGAATGATAAACCATAGGGATGGCCGCACTGGGATGTTTTCGCCTTTGGCGGATGCAATTGGCCCTATTGTTCAGCAACGGATTCCGAAACTAGCAATTTTGGAAGATTTTACACCGGAAAAGGGTGTCGGGCAATGAGTCATATGGGCACATTTCTGGAGTTCTTTGTTAGATCACGCTCAGTCGCCCTTCCATTCTTCACTTTCCCCCTATTTTGATGAAAATAACTCCACCTGACGCATGCGCTAAAGCGCGTAGGGTTTCGGAATCCTTTGCTAAACAATATTTTACGCGCGGTTTTCTGCTGATCGCCGCTTTCCGTTTGTATTTTCGTGTTTTACAGGGCCGGATTATCAAATAGGTAAAATGGGCCTCGGGCTTCGATACTTTTCCCGGCATTTTGAGGGTTATTTAATTTTGTACGTTCATTTGATTTACAAGGGGTATGTACTCGAACGCAGTTTAATTAAAATTAGGGACCGTTTAAATTTCAAAACACTATTCTTAGTAATTTTTTTCATGTTTTCAGTTTTTCTTGCAGGTATGTGCCTTAATCTTTTTTTTTTAAGTTGACTGATTGACTCGTGAGTCGACATCCCTGTCAAACTTTGTATATGAGCATTTGGAAGGTACTAAAACAAATTTTATTAAAAAAATTTTTTTGTTTGTTAAAAAAATGGGTTTTTAAATTTAATTTTTTTAAAAAATGTCAGTTTCATTATCTAGCGTTTAAAATAATAACTTTCTGGAAGCTGACCAGCAATTAAATGTGTTGTAACTTCGGTTTTTCGTAACTATATCTATATGAATACTACTTATATAAATATTGAATTAAAATCAATAAAAATTGAAGTTTTGGAGGGGAGAGGGCCCCTAAATTGCTTTGCCTAAGGCTTCTACGGGACTTAATCTGGCTCTGTTGTGTTCTGTTTTTCAGTTTTTGATATTTAAGATAGTCATATCAAGGAATACAACTTGGATAGTGAGCTTGTGATTCGTGAACTTCCGTAGTTTTTTTCGAGTTTTATAATTACAGATGTAAATTTTCAGTTGGAATATATATATTCATTTATTTTATTTTCACGTCATTCAGCTCATTCTTTGGTCTTTTTATATTGCTTTTTTGTTTACCTTCTGTTCCTTTTTTTTTTAAATGTTTAAAATTTTACTTATTTAACTCTTACCCAATTACAACCTAATTTTAATAATTACCCTCTTAAAAATTAATGGATTGTGTTGTCCTTGTCATCTGATCGCGGTTCAAAATTTCGAAGTCCGCCACAAAATAGTCCTCGTGATGCTTCAAAACGAGACGATAGTATAACTAAAATAAGCTATTATTTGTAACTCATTGTATCTTAATTCGAAAAAATTTACCTTGGTAGTAAAAGAAATTAATATTGTGACAAAATCGTCTTGTGTGTATACGTGAATACAGTCCAATAAGCAGGATTACAAAAATAAAGCTATTTATTTTACAGGTATTCTAAGCAAAGAAATGAAACACAAGTATTAAAAGAGCACTTGTAAAAATTCACAACAGAGACTACCATTAAATCTCAACACAGCACTCAAAGGTTTCCTATTAGCTCACCAGTTTACTTGTTGATCAAGATCCAACTGACTCTTCTTGGCTTGAGAGCTTGCCTTTATACTTTTCAACAGGAAGTGACTTCATTATGTAGGAAGTGACGTAATCTCTAGAAAGTTCATGAAACCAGTAGAAATAGGTGGAAAGTTTGAGGTCCTTCTAGAAAATTCCCTTTGTCGCCAACTTTACCGCCAAGTCGTCAAGTGTAGCATCTTAGGGAAACGACTTTATAGCTTTGTAATAATATGGTCCAAATCAAAGCTGGAATTCTTTCGATTGCTCGGTCTTGCCGAGTTATTGCGACTGTCCGATCTATAAAGTTGCGGACTGTACTTGATGCTATCCTCAGCACTAATATTTTAAGTCGCATTATCACTGGTATTTTTATTTCACAGAATAAAGTGAATATATCTTTCGGCTATTTTAACGTAGGTCTACGTTCATCCCATTAGGGTCTCAGGAAGGAATTTGATTCACAAGCCGAAACGCCACAAAAAACGTTGTATGGGAGATCCTCTATATCTCGGTAACTACATATGTTAAAAACATAATTGTCTTATTTCAGAGATAAAGGGTAACAACAGAAGTTACAGAAAAAAAATTTGAAAATCGGAATTTTAGTTCGGCGACTACTGAGTCGCAAAGTTGGGCCTCGAGTGAAATACGCAGGAGTGATCTCAGATGAGTTACCCCACAACACATTTTCTATATGATTATGAAAATATTGCGTATGAGAATTGTGGTTGATATAAGGAGTTCGTTCCGGTGTGTCGCAACATGGAAAATGTTACTCGGAAAGAAATAGAGGATCCAGCATTCATCGACGAGTGTTTGGAGAAGAACTTTGCTTTCTTGAATTCATTGTCGTCAATTTTCCATACATTAGGAGTTCAGAGAAACAAAAGAGAATTGAGAGTAACTTCGAGAAACCAACGAGTCACGCGAGTCAAGTAATCCTACGCCTTTAACATCAGCGGCTGTTTGAAAAAGACAGCCTCCCGTCATTTTTATTTTTATTATAATTTTGGAGCAAAATAGTTATATAATTATAAACATTTGAAAAGTAAAAATATGATTATGGCAGCAATCGATTTTTACTTTCTCGTATAAGAAGTATACAAAGAGAAAGTATTGTAATCGTCAAAAAATTCGAACTCGAGATTTTGACGAGTCTCCACGTTTTAGACCTCCCTGAGTCCGAAAAACACAATTTTGGAATTATGTCTGTGTGTCTGTCTGTCTGTGAACACGATAACTCGAAAACTATTAGAGCTACGGGGATGAAATTTGGTATGTGGTCTTTAAACATAATTTGTAGGTTTCTATCAAATTTTGGACAAAATCCGTCAACGGGAAGTCTGTCTATTTATATGTCCGCGGTCATGTGAACGCTATAACTCAAAAACTTGATTAGCTAAATGGATAAAATTTGGTACACAGTTTTTTTTTATTATAAGAATGGGAATCCACCGAATCTCAATAGCTTAATGGAGTTGAATTCATTCTCACGTGATACATGCGAAATGCGCTATGCTTATTTACTTTTGGAATCTATTGCGCATTTTGCAAAAGAAAAAAATTACATGATGTCACACCAATGAATGAATAATGGCCAGTTAGATGCTAGATGCACAAATACGTTTGCCATATGAGTGTCATGTCACATGAATTTACTCCATTGATTGATGATGCATTTGAGATTTATAATCTACTAGCAGTACACGTACGGCGTTGCGCGTGGAATCAGGAATTCAACAAAATGGAGGGAAAAAAACTCCCACAATGACATGAAAAAGTTCTGAAAACAAAACAAAAGATGCACATAATTGATTTTCCCGCTTATTTTTCTTCGCGATAATGACATTTCAACTGTAGAAAAACAATACAGAGTACGTTAATCTGAAACAATATTAAAAAATTGCAACGTGAAAAATGATTATTATACTGCAAGTAAAATAGGCGTGACTTAAACACGTTAATACCCTGCCGAACTCACGGCGTTGCCCGTCGAATTACGACTTCAACAAAATAAAAAAAAACCGCCCACAATGACATGAAAAAGTTTTGAAAACAAAATCAAAACAAAAGATACACATTATTGGTTTTCCTGCTTATTTATTTTTTTTTTTTTGCGCTACAGTACAGAGAACGGTAATCCAAAACAATATTACAAAATTGGGACGTGAAAATGATTATTATACAGCAAGCAAAATAAATAATCGAATCCGAAAATAATAATCGAAGTAATTCATTCAGTTGAAGGTCATGACGTATCCTGCGCTCTGCACCGTCAGCCAATCAAAATTGCCAGCTACGTTCCGCGCGAGGAAACTAGCTAGAGGAAAAATATCTTTCAACTGACCAGGGAAAAATTAATTTTTAAAAAAAACGGGAAAAGATATTTTAACCATTCTTGTTTTAAATCCGACAGAACCGTTGCAGCTGAAAAAAAAAATGAAAATAATAGTGTTATTAGAACGCTGGATGTAGCAAATTTAAAAACAAAAATAAAATTTATCTGGCAAAACTTACTATTTTTTAAAAATTTCTCAAAATTCAGTAAATTACGTTAGTCGTTCAAAACAAACTTCATTAGAACGAAAATTGTTCGTTCTATCCGATGGTGCTTGGATTGTTTTTCAACGATCATTAGGAAAGATATTACGGCCGTAAACGTGCCAAAAATGACCCAAAGCAACACAAAACATTAAATAAAAAAATTTCTATATTAAATTTTAAAATTCCGGCTTCGAGGTGCGTTCAGTTATCATTACGACTACCTGTGTGCCAAATTTCATGGCTGTAAGTGCGATAGATTCGTCTCGACATCGCAGATAAACACACACACAAACATTGCCTTTTATAAATCTAAATCTGCAGTTTAGAACATCAGCTGTGGAATTTCATTTCATAAATTTCTACCTATCTTTATGTAGAAAATTTTCACCAGCGCTAGTTAGGAAGGAAAGATGGACGATTCATAAATCATTTTTTGAGATTAAATCGTTTTATTTCCATTATTTTATTCCGAAGGCGAAAATATTTCCAATCATATCTCCCGCCTAAGATGATGTGTACGGAACTCCCGGAATGAAATCCCCATTTTTAATCGTGATAGCGTCATCTGTCGGCATTCAATAAAACTATGCAGTGTAGAAAAAGGATGAGAGTGGAATTACTACTGGTAAAAATTCTTAGATATCGAAAATATTTAAGATTCTGAATTCTGTAAATTTTCTTCTATATTTATTCCGCGTATTTACGCATGGATTCTTTGAAATTTTTCAAACAATTTTGATAAAATTATTCAACTTTTACTTGTTTCTTATTTTTTCGGATAGGACCCTCAACGTGGTAAAATTTTACATCTATACTCCAAATCGTTAACTTTAATATAAGAGATCTTAATTTCTAGATATGTAAAAATGAAAAGATAAAATTTGCATTTTATAAATTTAAATATAGGCCTAGACTGTGATTAGTTCTGAGAAACTTATCTGAATTATTTCATCATTATTTGATACTTCAATCAAATATGCATCTATACAATTTATAATCCCATCTCTCTAATAGTAAAACGTCAAATTTTTGTAATACGATTGTTATAGTTCTCGGACACGACCTTTATTTTAAACTAGCTGAAATACCCGGTATTGAATTATTTTGATGTCTTAACATTTTTAATTTAAAAACTACTTTAAAAAAATATTATTACACACAAAACAAATTTTTCTTCTTAAATATTTTTTTAACTAAAATGAGAATATCAATTGAATCGAAGGATTCTATAAACAATTAAGTCAAATGTGTAGCTAATTTTCTCTCTATTTAATTAAATAGACAATTAATTAAATAATAATTATTATATAAACATGAAATTAAACCAAATCAATAATTGTTCGTTATATAAAGTGTAAATCGCCTGGTTTTTAAACTTTTCTTTTGGTATTCTTACAGATTTTTGTTAATGTATTCTGACAAACAGTTCTTATGTAATAAAATATGAAATAAAAAACTTATTATATCTTGTAATATAAATTAATAAAAAAAAATTGTTATATATTGCGTATAATTTATTTTGAAAAAAAATCTTATTAAAATTAGAGAAACAAATCGTTTGGAAATGAAATTTGTGTCACTGAAAAGCTAATTAAAGATAGAGTAATCGAAAGTCACGCCGTTGCATAGCAAACGAAGTATCTATAACTTAGTATTATTTAGAAATCGTCTGCGTGTAATCAACTATTTATTAAATTTTGAAAAATTAATAAAAGTTGAAAACATTATATGGATATAAAATAGGTATCATTTAAAAGGTAAAAATTTGAACTTTAAGATGGTATAAAAATATTTTTGTGGAAAAAACGCTTTCGGTTAATTTCTAATAAACTGAATGTTTAATTAACTTCTGGACTTCGAAAAGTTCACTGGTATGTTCCCCTTGTTTTAAATAAGTGTGCAAAATTTGGTTGAAATCGGTCCATTGGTTTAGGAGGAGATGTGGAATGACTTTTTTTTATATTAAAATTAGACTGATACTAAAGGTCAAGTTATTCAAGCTTGTTGTCATAATAGCTTTCGAGTGTTAAAAATGTTCCCCAATGCTTGCTAAGAACAACTTCATAAGTAAACAGTTTAATACCACAAAATTGATGTTCTTTAGGTGGGTGGAATATTACATTTTTACTTTCTTGTATACGAAGTATACAAAGAGAAACTATTGTAATCATCAAAAAATTCGAACTCGAGATTTTGACGAATCTCCACGTTTTAGACCTCCCCGAGTCCGAAAAACACAATTTTGGAATTGTGTCTGTCTGTGAACACGATAACTCGAAAACTGTTAGAGCTACGGGGGTGAAATTTGGTATGTGATCTTGACACATGATTTGTAGGTTTCTATCAAATTTTGAACAAACTCCGCCTACGGGAAGACTGTCTGTCTGTATGTCTGTCCGCGTTCATGTGAACACTAACTCAAAAACTTGAATGGCTAAATGGATAAAGTTTGGTACACAGTTTTATCATCAGGAGTGTAGGTCCGTATGAAATTTTTGGTCAAATCCGTCAATGGGTTGACTCTCCGTCTGTATAATCCCATAGTTTTGAACGCAATAACTTCTTTAAAAAATTACTCTGATAATTTAAATTTTGTACGTGGCCTTCTTACGTTAATGGTAGATTTGTGTCCAATTTTTGCCTCAATCTGCTAAAAAAAGACGTTCAAATTGCAAATTTCGTTTTCTTTATCTTGCACCCTGCCCTATCGGTAATCACGCCGGCTTTTAATTTCACTTCCGCGTTGGACGACCTTCGGAAATCGTGGTATCACGTTTCGCATATTTTTTTCTCCACTGCGTTAGCGGTTCTTATTCCTTTCACTGCCTTTTAGCTTATTTTTTCTCTACATGTGTTAGGAGTATACGCGAAAGTTTAGGGGAGACCACTCCCGCTGGTTATTTTCTGGTATACGAATTTTATGGAAGTTCAGAGTTAATGTGGACTATGTCCATGTTTGACCCATTTTGCATTATACCCATGGTAATATAGAAATGTTATACTTTCTCTGTAATAATGATTCAAGTCCATAGTTAAATTTTTACCAACCAGGAAGTAAGAGCAATGAGAAGGCCATTGTTATTTTAAATGGACTTG
>BGPR01003070.1:86525-108034 GCA_013235015.1 Araneus ventricosus | reverse complement strand
CCTCCACATATTAAGAAAGCTAGCCGTAAAATAATTTTCCCTCGACATTTTCATGAATTTCGATATTATAGACTTAGGAAACTACTTTTGGAAAATTTTTTGTGTGAACACATTAACTGAAAAACACATCGAGTTTGGTGAATGAAATTCGGCATATGGTCTTTACACCAAAGTTGTTGATTTGTATTAAAATATGAACCAAATCCGTCAATGAAATGAAAGCTTTTCCTAAACGCATATTCGATTTTTTTCATTGTGCTAAAAAAATTACAACAGCAGAAAAAGAAAACATATGCATTGCCATTCACTTTCACTGAAAATATTACAAGAATTACTACTCGTGTTTAGGAAAAAGATATTTATTGCTTTAATTTACATTATTTATTGCACTTTGGTTATTGCGCTAATTTACATTCGTTAGCATTGCCAGTCACATTTAATTATTCATCAAACATAATGAATAATTAAATGTGTTTATTTGTGGGAAACGATGCCATAGTCAAAGATAAATTTTTTAAAAATATATGATAATCTAGTAGCACGACATTCAGACTGGCATCATTGAATAGTTCATTTTTAACGTATAACTACGTTCCTCCCATTGGGGTCTCAGGAAGGAATTTGATTCAAACGTCAAAACGTCACAGAAAACGTTGTATGGGAGATCCTCTATATCTCGGTAACTGCATATGTTAAAAACATAACTAATGTCTTATTTTAGAGATAAAAGGTAACAACAGAAGTTACAAAAAAAAATGAAAACCGGAAGAGAGTCACGAGAGTAAAGTAGTCTTGCGCCTTTAACATCAGCGGCTGTTTGAAAAAGACAGGCTGCCATCATTTTTTTTTAATTTTATGAGCGCGTAAAAATTATTTAATGCAATAAAAGTTTCTGAAGTTATCGCCAGCAAACATTAAATTTACAAAACATAAAAGCGACAAATTATTATTTTTTATATTTTTAGATTTTTATGGATACCAATCAATGACATATAGTTATTATTAACATATTTTGATCATTAACCTATCATAGCAGATAGGTCAATAGTACGAATTACTTTTGACTGCACACTGTAAATCATCCCTTATATGGAAGTCGAGGTGATAACACTTCCGAATTTTTTTCTATTACTTTTACTTGACAGGTGACCCCCCCCCCCCCAACTACCAATCTGTTGCCTTGGGAATGTAAAAAAAAATATTCCCAAAAACTCAGCCGGCATATAATTTCCTTCTAAAATGCAAGGCATTAACATCACAACTAGAAATCTCTGAAAAATTCTTTAAATAGCCGGGTTGCAGCAGCTCGAGTGTTAGCAGAAATTGTTTCTGCCGCTTCTAAGGGCGGAAGCGAAGGAGTTGAATGATCTTTATGACAACACACGTGTGAAAACAGACGCGTCTAAACAAAGAAAGATACTAAAGAAGGAGCGGGACGAGTCCTCATTCCGAGTTTTCAAGTGCTTGTCTGTCGCCGGAGTAGTCTTTGAAAAGGGGGATTTATGGCAAAGAACGAAATCCGAGTGTTGGACAATCCCGAGTTATGTGTCTGGGTACGCTTTCCGTTTCTTTTTACTTTCTCGTATACAAAGAGAAAGTGTTGAAATCGTCGAAAAATTCGGTCTCCAGATTTTAAACCTCGCTAGAGTCCGAGAAAAACCACTTTTGGAATTATCTGTCTGTGTGGGAATACGATAACTCAAAAACTATATGAACTGGGTAGATGAAATTTCTCAGGTTGCCTTATCATGGGTCTATCGGCCCTTCACAAAATTCCACTTCATAAGAACGGCCCCTTTACAAAATTCCACTTCATAAGAAGGGCCCCTTCACAAAACTGAAATTCACAAAAACGACCCCTTTTTTTAATCTGACTTCTTTTTTTAAGTTTTTGTATGAGACGCTGTACAAAATATATATACGAGTATTTTTTTTCAGTATTATATCAAATTACTGCATATATTTGGTTCAATGAAACACTTTTGATTAACGTAAAATATAGAAATATGACTGCTAGAATTGAAGGTTTTACATGATAAAATTTTTTTTTATTTTTTTTTATTTTCACAAAAATATTTTTATTTTCACAAAAATGGGCCCCTAAAAAAAAGCCTGGGTCGACCCTTGCGAAGTCCGTCTTAGGGAAGACTGTATGTTTGTTTATCTGTCCGTGTGTATGTGAACTCGATGACTCAAAAGCTAGATAAATGAAATTAGGTATGTGGTCTTGACACCGAAATTGTAGATAAATATCAAATTTTGGTCCCCTTCTGTCAATAGGAAGGGGTTCGGTACGATTACTCTATTCTTTTCATTATACTGCGAAACTAAATATAACCAGCGGGAGTGGTCTCCCCTAAACTTTCTCGTGTATTCCTAAAACGTGCAAAGAAAAAATTAAGCTAAAAGGCAGTGAAACGAACAGGAATCCCTAATGCAGTGGAGAAAAAAAATGAGCGAAACGTCATACCACGATTTCTGAAGGTCTTCCAACGAGGAAGTGGATTTAGAAGCAGGCGTGGTTACCAATAGGGCTGGGTGTAAGATACAAAAACGAAATTTGCAATTTTAACGCCTTTTTTTAACCGATTGACAAACAAATTGGACATAAATTAAGGTAAGAAGGTCATATACCAAATTTCATTTATCAAAGTAATTTTGTAAAGAAGTTATTGCGTTCAAAAGTATGCGATTATACAGACAGTCAACCCTTCGACGGATTGATCCCAAAATTTTATACTTACCTACATTCCTGATGATAAAACTGTGTACCAAATTTATCCATCTAGCTATTCAAGTTTTGAAGTTATCGTGTTCACATGAACACGGACAGTGGACGGATTTCGTCCAAAATTTGATAGAAAACCACAAATTATGTGTCAAGATCACATACCAAGTTTTATCCCTCTAGCTCTAATAGTTATCGTGTTCACACACACACACACACACGCACACGCACACAAGAGACAAACAACAAGTCTCAATTCACTAAACGAAGATGCTGTTGCACAAAGTCTTACTGTGGGTGTATGGTGTAAACAGTCCAACACGCAGGACAATGGAGAATGAAGATTTATTTACAAATATGCAGGAAAACATGTAGCACAGGTACAGGAAACAATAGTTCTTGCACAGATTACCAATGTACAGACAACAATTCGCAGGTAATAACAGTTCAGCACTTTGTTATCTAACAACACAAACAGTCAACAAATAACTAATAACTAGTAGACCATAACTGCACCTTCAATAGCGCTCAACTCACCAGCTGGCACTGCGGGTAGAACTCCAAAGGCATTCGTACTCCAAGGCGATCCCAGTCGATAAAGACGCTCCTCTGATCTAAGCGCCGTCCTTAAATATTCTCTCCGACAGGCCGTGACGTCACATGGTGTTTTCTCGTGTATTCCCTTTCCTAGTAGAAATATCGAGAAAAGGGTTGCATTTTCGGGAATCATCTATTTGTCGCCAAGGTCGCCAAATTTGTCGCCAAATCGCCAAAATGGTCGCCAAGGTCAGGGTGCCATAACTGTCGCTGAGGTCACTCCATGCTTAACCTTGTAAAACTCTCTTCTCAACCATAAGATACGCATTGCTGGGAAGCGACTTTCCATGTTTGTAACAATGCTTTATCCTGAAAGAATTAACAAACTTGGCAAGATTTTTCATAATCTTATCTCATCATAAATAAACTAATCTCTTCACTATCCAAATAAACCATTTATCCGATTACACCGGAAATTTTCCTTCTGGCTATACTTTTTTACAGTTTAGAACTTCGCTGTTTTTAAGCGTATGGCATTTTCGCATTCATCTAGAATTTATTTTTTACCACAATTACACTAAAACATGATTGATTTACCTGGCATCTTTCATATGTTTATATAACGAATTGAAACTTTTACTGCCATTGTATTTTATGTTTCTATTTAAATTATCGAATCGATAAATTCTGATTACTGATGAATCTCTTCTCTTCTGCAGCATGACCCTGACCTCATCTTCGACGAGCTGAACAGCATCCAGGCGGACAGCAACTACCTGTCCAATTCCATCAACCCTTTGTCTAGTCCGCTGAAATTGTCTTCTGAAGACAGGAAACACCACAAACACCACCAGCATAAGAAGAGGAAGAAGACGCACAACAGCAGTAGCCGGTTGGGGTCTTTGTTCGATGACGAGGACTTCTACAGGGACGCCGAGGATGGTCCATCTGGAGAAGACCTTTTCGTTCACAGCGGGGACGGAGTTTCGCCCATAGAGCCTCCTTTTGTGGACAAGACAACTTCTGGAGACGGGCCATGTAAGTACATGCTCCTGTTGAGACATTTCGGAATCACCTGTTGAAGGGGTGCGTGGAAGAAGGGGCTATGTTACATTTGCTTACAGTTCGAGATCCCAGTTGGTACTTCGATGTGACAATGTACAGGGTTCATATGCTCCTTGAAAACTCCCTGAAAACGATTTTCATTTTCAAGCACTATGGAAACGCCTTGAATTTGGGTTTTACTCCTTATAAACTACTAGATTTTTAATTTTTAACATTTCTTTTAATAAATGTGTACTACGTTTCGCCGATAAAAAAGATTCTAAACTTCCGCCGTATCAATTACCCAGTATTTTGCATTGCTCTTTCCACCTGGTGAGTGGCTTGTCGATGGCTCTATTACGTCACCCTTTCCTACCCATGACCTTTGCCTCTCCCCGTCGCAAATCTTGTACAGTAACCTTATCGCTCCTTCGAAAAAATTGATGGTCCTCGCGCACCAACAACCAACCATCGAATGATTCATTGTAGCTGACATTCCAGCCCCCAATGAAAATAACATGGATTTGCCTTCGAAGGTCAAACATCGACGATTTCAAGGACATTGTTAGGATAGTTTCGTTCGAATTCAAGGGGATGCTCCCTGGATTTTGTTCAGTTTGCTCAAAGTGACACCCAACGGAAAACGCAGCAATGTTTTATGTACCCTAATATTTTTGTGTACTTTAAAAAGGGAACCTTTTTTCATGCGTAAATATTGACTCTTTGAAAATTTTGATAACACTCTTTGAAAACTCCTTAAATACTCCGTGAGTTTTAATTTTAAAAATCAGTAAGAACCCTGAATGCATTATCAGCACTCCCAACTAGAGCCATTTAGCGGCATGTTTGCGGAAATGATCAGTATATGATGGAGTAAGTTTGCATAAGAAAAATGCCATCTGAAGGGATTAGAAGTTGAATTACTCGGACTTTTCATGTAACTCCTGCTTCCACGCATCCTACTCGAGTTTGAATCTAAAGCATCGTCCTTTATTTTAGCCGCACTACATGCATTTTTTTAACGTGATTGCAGAAAACGAATCCGATCTGTTTCTTCATATATATGAATACCTTTGCGTAAATACTAAAATACAGGGTGTTTCAAAAATATCTGGCAAAAATGGAAGGGTAGGTCAGGCATACAATAAGCATCCAAAATCACCTAGGAACATGGGTGCGCAAACGCCATCTAGAGTCAACAGATGGCATTTAAAATAAAACAGCACTGGCCAAAACGCCTATATTTTTTTAATCTTAAAGGTATTAACTGGAATTTTTATATAAGTTGCCCTCTATATCTGGCTCTGAAGCCGTGAAAGAAAAATTAGGTTACCTTTGGTGCATACGCAGTAGAAAAAAATTACTACAAATGCTCATACCTTCTCTAATATTCAAAATATTTACTTCAAATTTTTAGGCAATACTACATATCGTCACATATTCTGTAAGTTTCATCAAATTTGGTTGAAAACGCTGGAAGTTATAAGCAAAAAAATATGCAAAAAATTTGGAATTTTTTAAAGAAACCTTTATATCTTCTCGAATATTCCAGCTATTTTTACGAAAATGCATGTAAATATTGCACATAACCTACAAAATTGACGAAAGTTGCAAACCGTTATCAGATTTCTGTGAAATGGGGTGAGCCAAAATCCCTTTTCGACATCATCAATTTCTGGTCGATCCCCAAAATGCCCTCGTGACCGAATCGCCAATGTAAATTGTGAGTTAAAAACTATTCTTTATATGGTCGAAGTTCGAGGAGATATTTGAAAAGATGTGGAAATTTCAAAAAGTGTCGGCAATTGTGGCAAGCGCTGTATTATTTTAAATGCTATCTTCTGCCTCTAGATGGCGTTTGCACACTCGTGTTCTAGGTGGTTTTAGATGCTTATCATATGCCTGACCTACCCTTTAATTTTTGCCAGATATTTTTGAAACACCCTGTATATAAAAAGAAAAGAGTAGTGTGCGAAAATTACTATTTTTTAATTACACTGAAGATTTATTTTGAAACGTTTGAAATCAAATGTATTTTGAAGCTAATTCTATCATTTTAAATAATTTTGTGTACATAATTTTATTTAAAAATGGATAAATCATAGTTGCGGCCTCAGTGTAGACTTGAAACATTTAAAATTGTTGCTCTGGACGGAACCTAATTTATGGAATACAAGGACGAAGTTTAGAGCAAGTTGCATTGGGTCGATCTTGCCATTGCAGATTTCTACATATTTCCGTTTTGCCTTGTTTTGGAAGGCTAATTTCAATAAGATTGTATTCTGAACTTTATGCTAGAAAAGATTGCTGATTTTTTTGATAAAATACTAGACTTTATTGATGTGGTTTTTAAAAGTGTGACGTAAGTATTTGGAATTTCTCTTATGGTATAGCATATCCCAAAGATAAGGTAAGGGACATTTCCTAAGGGTAAGAAGACGTATGCTGAGAGTATGAAGAAAAAAAATTTCAGTACCTTTTTAGAAAAGTTGCAATTGCTATAAAAATGTTTTTTTTTAACTAATAAAGCATTTTCAGTATATGTATAACTCAAACAGAGAAACATTTTATGATTGAACTCCATGCTCATTATTTTACTTTAAAAACTGTTATTAACGGTTGAACTTCCGCTGTGTAAAACAGAAAATACAAGAAAATAATTTATCAAAATTCAAACACATTCATTCATTCAGAAATACTTACTACACCCTTATTTTTAATCAGTTTTGATTCAAAAGTTTTTTTCTTCTTTTTTTAGTAATTTAACGAAAGTTTCAATTTTTTTTTATTCTCGATGTTTATCTCTTTTTAAAAAGCCATTGCAAATCTTTTGTAAACTACTCTTGTCGCACATTCTTCTCATGGGAAATTTCGACGACCTATTTAGATTCGGAGTACAAAAATAATTAAAAGGACTCGGGGATGATGTTTTGCAGGAAAGCGTATATCCGTTCCAAAATAATTAGTGTTTTACTTAATGCATTCCTTTACGCATAGAATGAGGTAATTAGCCGTTTTGATTGGGAGTACTGTCGCACTTGAGGTACAAATGATGCTTATTTTTGTACCCCATGGAAAGAAAAAGACGCCAGACATGAATGGGCTGAATTGTTGGAGCGAAATGTCGGAACTAGTTCCGCCTTTATGCATTGATAAAAGATATAAGGCTTTAAAAAATCAGAAGCTGTGCCGTTGTTTGATCTTGCCGCTTAGGGGAATTTTGCCCATTGAGGACTTAAATTATCTTAAAAATCAAATAATACTTAATCAATCCTTTCATTCACTGTATAGATGCAACGTT
Organism: Araneus ventricosus; assembly: GCA_013235015.1. Classification (NCBI taxonomy): domain Eukaryota; kingdom Metazoa; phylum Arthropoda; class Arachnida; order Araneae; family Araneidae; genus Araneus; species Araneus ventricosus. The sequence continues at coordinate 100,424 of BGPR01003070.1, read as the reverse complement.
TACGAATGCGTACTAGTACTTTTGCGACGGTATCCTTAATAATATAATAAATGCGAAAGTGTGTCTGTCTGTCTGTCTTTCTGTCTGTCTGTTAAGCTTTCACGACCAAACCACAAAACCGATTTGGATGAAAATTGGCAGAGTTGTAGCTTCAAACCCAAGAACGGACATAGGCTAGGTGAAATCACGTTAAATTAATTATTTTTGACTACAGATTAAAATTAGTTAACAAAGAAAGCCCATTGACTCCGCGATTCGCGATGAAAATTTTTATTTTTCAATCGGCTGTCACGTGATCCTTTAGGAATGCGAAAACATGTGGAATAAATTATTTTTAAAATCAACTATCACGTAATCCTTTTTTCCGCTGTAACTTCCGAACAAATTGTCTGATACAAATTATTTTTATACCATCTTAAAGATAAAAATTTTACCTTTTCAATGATACCAATTTTATTTCTGTGACATTTTTCATTCAATTTTTATTATTTTTTTTAAATTTTACGTGCAGACGATTTTGAAATAACGCAAATTTATAGCTACTCAGTTGCTAGGAAATGGTTAGACTTTGAACTAATTTGCCTTTATTTCTGAAAATTTTTCTTACATTTATAAGTATCCATAAAATAAGGCAGAATTTACATGTATCAGTCTGTCTGTCGGTCGATCGGTCGGTCACAAGTACTCCTCCTAAACGGTGAATGGTAGCGACGTGAAATTTACACACGGCATTCTAGAGCATATTTTTAGGTCAAAGGTGTTATTTTCAACTTTCAGAGTTAATTAGTTCTTAAGATATTTAATTAAATAACGAACATTAGCCGCTTTTAAGCCTAATGCTTAGACGTTTTTTGCCAATAACTTCTGAAATCTTTATTAGACAACAATTATTTTTTATGCCATTTTAAAGACCAGAAAATGATCTTTTTAATGCTATTAATGCCATTGCGATGAAATATTTTCTCCGATTGCTATAAAGGTTTAAAAATATTTTTTAACGTAATTTCTAACAATACTTTTTATTCTTATAGAAATAAATTCAAGCCAAATTACTGTTTCGCGCGCGGGATTTTGACAGTGTTAAAATTAATAAAAGAAAATATTGCTTTCTTTGACCATAAACAACAAAGGAGACTTTACACTTCCGGTTTCCTGTTGTGGTAGCATTTACAGCTTTTAATAAGGTGAAAGTGATCCAATGACGTTAGTGAATTATTCTCTCGATGTTTTGTTCAATTTTCACAGTGAGATATTACAGAATATCCTTCTGTAGATACGGTAATGGGCATTAACAAGGAGCATCATATTCTGTAGAGTTCTTCAAGATCTTAGAATTGTCAGGGGCACCTTCCGACAAGCCTAGAATGATAGTCGGTGTGCCAGTACTCCTAATACGTAACCTCGATATACCGAGACTGCGCAATGGCACACGGTTAAAAATTACACACCTAGGTACAAACATCGTGAAAGCTACTGTTATGACTGATATAGGGAGAAGAGAGAGTGTTATAATTCCACTCCTTCCGATAATACTGAAGGATTTATCATCTCAGCTCAAAAGGTAACAAATCCCTGTAAAAATATCATTTGCGAGGCTCAGGGCCAGACACTGAAAGTGGCAGACGTACATTTGGAAAAACCATATTTTTCCCATGAGCAACTATATGTGGCCTGTTCACGTGTGTAAAGCCCACACAACCTCTACATCCGTGCAAATAACGTGGTATACAAAAGTATATCATCATAGATAAACAATTTACATAACTATATCAGCATACATGTACAGTACACTCCTGTCAGCCGTCCAATTAAGTATTATCAACTGTCAGAACTTTTCCTTTCCCCTTTCAAAATGCAACAAAACATTTACGTTCGTGAATTAAAAAAAAGAATAATTAAAATTCTTCGCGCACGAAGTCGCGGGTAACAGCTAGTAATAGTATAAATTCATTAATTTAAATCTACTAATTGTTTTTATAAAGATAAGTATCTGGATGTTTTTGTGTTTAAGAAACACTTTGTACCGAGGTTATTGTAATTCCTTCATATACCAGTTGGGAGTCATTCTTATCAAAATTAATTAATCTTGAATTTGATGTTGTCGGAATTTCAAAATTAAATTTTAAAAAAAATTATAATCTAAAATTTATGAATTAATTACCTCAGCCACCGAGTCCAGTGGCCCTGAAACGAAAGTTGTCTTGAGAAGGGGGCAGTCTCCTTAGGCGGAGATAGGGGTGGAGTCTTTAAAGTCAATCCAAACTAACGTAGTCTACGAATTCCTATGGAATTTCTGAGTCGCTATTTCTACGTTACATGTTGCTACCATGTTAAAAATAATTAAATTTTAATTTATAACTTCCTTTACAAAATTCTGTTCTGACATGCACAGTTGTTCGTGTCGAATGTAATACTATCTCCTAAATTTTAACATTCATTCAATCACGTGTGATTAATTTATAATTGTAGCGCTTACTCATGAATATAATTTTTAATTTCTTTTGAAATTTATAATTATTCTTTTTTAAGAAATGTTTTCTTAACTACTGCTTGGCATTTCAAATCAATGTAAATTTGGATTAGAAACGTTGTTGCAAGTTTTTCCTTTTACCAATTTTTAATCGTGAATATTAGCTCTAAGGCTGGGAATGGATTTGTTTGGTTCTTTGGTATTCTTATTGCGCATAGCGTAAATCCGTCGCTTATGTGTCATAAAAAGGAACAAATTTGTTGCTGTCATTTAATGTCGATGCCATATAGCTATGCATATAATGATCATGATAATTAGATCATTTCTCGAAATAGCCTCACGTGGCCTTGGGAGAGTTGATTATCCCTGTCTTGTGGATAATCATAGCTTTCAGAATATTTCTCATGTGCTAGGGCACGTGAGTTTTTCTGATATATTAGCATCTTTTAGTACTTTATGCAATTTTTCTGTGAGGAAACCTTTTGTCAGAAAGCATGAAGGAGATTTTGTATACCCCCCTCCATATTTAAAACTGACCATAAAACATTTTTATTGATGCAATCCTACTGCATACTGTCTCGCGATTCTTTGTAGTCGGGTTCGAATTTCAGTACTCTAGAGCGCCACAGAGCTCATGCAGATTTTGATGGCGTTCGATGAGTTCTGTGATTGGTGCCTTTCTTGTGACTGTATTATTTACCATTTGCAGTATTGTATATATATGTGTGTTGCTCCTGTATCTTCTGTCTACGATCTATATTCTGTATCTATATTCTGTTCTGACGGACTGTGTGTCCGGTTGCCCTAGGTAAGATATCTCGAGATGAGATTGATGATTGACTTTATAATAAAAATGCCTTTTTTGCATTCTTGGTCTGCCTTTATGCTCTTCCCTGCTCAAACGCTATAGCTTCTGCTTTTCATAATTTTATGCCCGACTTCTTCGGTATGAAATATATCATTTATGTTGTTTTTTGTAGGTAGAAATAATTCTTTAATTTTCTTAGAGCAGGGAGAGAAAAAACTCATTGTGAACTGCAGAAATAATGGAGTTTTGTGTGTCAGGAAAATTAAAATAAAAAATATGCAAAAGAAGTTGTTCTATACACGTTATCTATTTACGTTTATCAATAATTCAGGGATTGTTATAACGTAAGGCTTCTTAAACAAGCAGGGTCAGGTAGAAAAAGTATTAAGCTCACGAAAACTCATAAGTATTTTTTCTTCAAAATTCTTCAACAAAAGAGCAAAACTCATCCTTATTTTAAAAGATTTCAATAAAAGTTGCTAAATATTTTTTTTAAAATTAAATTTCCTTTTAGGTGACAATAATTAATTCTTCGTTTTCTTATTTACTTTGCACTTTGTTCTCGCGGAAAAATTTTAATTTTTCTATTGTGAATAAAGTAACGAGTTGATAAAGTTTTAAGACCTGGTCAAGCATTAAAAACTTGGAAACCACGTATATGTTCGAAAACAATAAAATAACTGAGATAATTTCACTAGCAAATTATTTAAGCTTATTTACGTTTACTTTAAAATTATTTAAACTAAAATTAATTAATTATTAAAACACAGCGATTCGGAATAATCTTTATTCTTCTGAGTGAAAGTGAACGATGCTGCCATCTATTGGAAACGGTTTTAATTTTCTCTTCTCGTCGTGCTGCCCTCTATTGAATAAATGAAAGTTTAATTTAGAAGCAGAACAGATAATTTTGAACATTGAATTCTGTCGGAGATGCTGGATCACAACAATGGCGGACTTACAAAAAAATGTTCCAGAAATATATTTCCTGTTTAAAATAATCTGGGGAGGGGGTGTTAAATCTTACATTGTTGCATGTTATTTTTTCCCCTTATTGTTGTTAGTATTTGTTTTCATAATGCTATTAGTTATACGACTTTTATACTCATATTTTGAAGTGAGAAAGATGTCTTGGTGTAGGACAAGGGTTCCTAAACTCTTTTTCCTCTCGTGCCCCTTGATTATTCTTTTTGTTTTCGCGTACCCCCACTATCATATCCCCTCCCCCCCAACCATCCGTCTATGCAAAGAATTTTTTATGAATTATGTTAAGGTTAGCTAAAGTTTACTTAAAAGTGAAATGACTCCAATTAATAACATTTTCAGAATTTTTCCATTTTTATAATATTATTAGTTCAACGCCAAAACAAACGAAAACAGTGTTGTAATTATTTTGTTTCAACTTAGACGGATGGCTAAAAATTACACTCGTACTAATCAACTTTTCAAGTGGTATAGTGTAAAAATAGCAAGTGTTAAATAGTAATATTAAATAGCAAGTATTCACTAGGAGAAACGAAATTCTGTAACTTTTTTTTATCCCTTATGTTTTCTTGTTTCCGCCATTAACAACTTTGATTTCGCGTACCCCCAAATGGTCATTCGCGTACCCCTAGGCGTACGGGTACCACAGGTTGGGAACCTCTGGTGTAGGATTACGAACACACATTTGTTTAAAAAATAAATTTTCTTTTCAGCATTATGGGGAGGATAGCTAATCTAGATTGGTGATCCATGCTTAGGTTAGCCAGTGCTTTTCCTACTAAGAGCATTCGAAGAATAATATTCTGTTAATATTCATATTCGTTTTATAAAAAGTTATTCGAGATTGATAGATATTGATGTCGCTTTTGTTAGCCGCCATAATTTGAAATGGAAAAGCATGAAAATAATTATTCATTGAAATTATTTCGCATATCGGATTGTTTTCGAACTTGTATGTGGTTTCCAGGTTTTTAATGCTTGTGCAGCTCTTTTTAATTTGCTTCTCTTTATTCTTTTCTTTGTTTTTAAGACGGGAATTCTTTCACTGCTTACTTGCTTCTTCGATTTCTCCTTAATTTAAAAGCCATTTTCAAATTTTAATCATTTTTTTTTTACATTTTACAGTTTAATAATTTGATTTTCGTTTTCATATTTTTATCAAGAAGTTAATATAAAGGACGAAACGGAGCGTCTTTGGACCTTTTCGGTTCAAATTGAATTCATTCCGATTTCGTCTTTGGATCTTTTCGGTTCAAATTGAATTCATTCCGATTTCGTCTTTGGATCTTTTCGGTTCAAGTTGAATTCATTCCGATTTCGTCTTTGGACCTTTTCGATTCAAGTTAAATTCATTTCGATTTCATTGGAATGTTTCACCATATTTGGAAAAGACCGACCGCATGAAATATCGTAACTTTTCACTATTAGTAAAATTACCTCAGTTTAGAACTTAAAACGGACATAGTCAATTATGTAAAAATAAAAGCATGCGTTCACATTACGTGATAAACGTCACCGCTCATTCTAATTAACCACACTTTGTACAACACTGTGCTTCTTGTGTGCAAGCCTTTCTTCCTCATACAAGAAGCGCATTGGGTTCCAAAATCGGTGTGGCGCGCTTGACGTATTATCGCGTGACTTGCTTGAAGTATAATTACAACAAGATCATGAATTTTCTTTAATGGAGCTAGACAAATTGACTGTTAAAATATTGAAATATATATCATAACTGCAATTTGAACCATATGCTTCTTTTATGTGATATAAATATTTTCTGATTTCTGAACTATATATTTTTTTAGTGCTGTAAATATTTTAACCCTACTCTTCACATTGATTTATATTAGGATCACGGCCATTTTTCACTTTTTTCAATTGATTTTAAGTAATTTAATAATTGATCATCATCGAGATTTTAATTAAGTTAACGTTAGATTAACATTAGAGATTCGATTTTAATGAATTAACCTGGTGGAATATCAAGATTTTAATTAACTCGTTAATTAATCGAGAATAAATTAATAGTGCAGACGCTGTTCCTCTAAAATAGCTGTAGGCTGTTCAGAGAAAACAGGGAAAAACAATTATTCGGCGAAAAGTGACCGCAGGAATTCCCTGATAATTATTTTACTGAATTATGAAATGTACTAGAAGATTTGTGTCTGTCTAAGACGGGATTTTAGCCCTCCAAACATATCTCGTGTCCCATTTTTACAAATTTACTAATGAAAGTTACAGTAGAAAATCTCATTTACATTGACAGAGTGCTTAAGAAATTAAAAAAAAGCATGAAGCAGAACTGATGAATCAATTGACACTAGCCTTCATTTAATGATAACCTTACTTTTAACAATTACTTCCGTTTCATCCGAGTAAAAATATGGCAAAATCGACTAACAAAAAAAATGCATTACGAAAAGCAAAATAAGTAAATACTGGAAGAAAAAATGATAAAAAAAGAAATAAAACTGTTAATGCGGCTCAATTTATACATAATAAAAGCCATGAATCAATTGCCACGAACTTTCGTTTTCATAAATAACTTTATCGAGGCAAAAAGAAATGAAACAGATGATGTCATTTGATTGAAATTTATTCCAATCCAGCATGAATAATAATAAAAAAAGCTGTCTGATTTCTTTGACGTCATCACAGAAGTCGGATTTGCGCGTTCGTTAATGATGGAGAGCAAAGGGGCGTGTTTATTTATAGGCGTAGACAGATCGTCTGAGTCTGTTTGGCACGTAGCCAAACCACGTGACAGCGTTACTTCAATCTGTGGCTTTTTATATATATTAATTGCAACCTAAAAGCTTGAGAATAATAAATATAAAAAAAACTTTTGAAAAAACACATCAGTATACTAAAAAGTAGAAAATATTTTTGCTAAAAAAATCTGGAGATCAAAACAAAAATCCTGAGGCGCTGAAAACAATACGAAAAGGAAATAAAGTCACATTAAATATCTTAAACAATCACTGTAAGCCGGAATCCTTAAAAAATCACTAACTATTATTTTAGAAAATTTAAAATACAGTAAAGCACCGTTTATATGTTTCTCATTTATATTTATACGTCATTTCATCACAATTCCGATTCATTCGTATTCATTGTAATGAGAAAGTACTCCGTTTATACGTCGCCGATCTTCGTTTATACGTCGCCGATCTTCGTTTATACGTCGCCGAGCTTCGGTTATACGTCGCCAAGCTTCCGTTATACGTCGTTTTCCCCGTTTTAAAATGTGAAAATTTCCTTCTTTCTAGTATGCGGAATTATTCACAATTGATGAATTAATAGAGGACAAATTTGTCTGTTGCTAATTTAAGCGATCATGAAGGAGTTATTCCACCTTCCTTTAACCTGTCAGCACACGCTTGGGGTCTTTTTGACCCCACCCTTTCTCTTTTGTTAAAAAATTCTGGGAATTTCTAAACACTTGCCCATGTTACTTCCTGTACCTTCATGGGGGAGCTAGAAGAAGAGGATAAGAAGGCCAAAACCGGTGAAACGGGGTTTCTCACTTTTTAAAGGGGGTGTTGGGTCAAATTGACCCGTGCGTGTGCTAACGTTTCAGGTTAATTTAATGTTTTGGCTACGGAGGCGTACGAACGTGCGCCTCGGAGAAGAAAAGAATATAGAAAGGGAGGAAAAAAAAAGGATACAAGTTCAAATTTCCTTTTTCTTATAAAAAATTTCTTATTGTGTCTTAAATACAAGTTACTTCTACGAAAAAATTTTCTTATACTTTGATCGTATATTATTTTTGTACAAGAGGTCGATCCAGGTTTTTTTAGGGGCCCATTTTTGTGGGGAAAAATATTTGTGTGAAAAAAATATTTTTGAGAAAAAAATTTATTTGTGAGAAAAATTTATTTTTGAGGGAAAAAAAATATTTTTGTGAAAAAAATTTTTTTATCATGTAAAACCTTCAATTTTAGCAGTCATATTTCTATATTTTACGATTAATATCAATAAAGTGTTTTATTAAATTTGAGCGAAAAATTTTAAAAAAGGATCATTTTTATAAAATGAAATTTTGTGAAAGGTCCTTTTTTATGAATTTGAATTTTGTGAAGGGGCCGTTTTTTTGAAGTGGAATTTTGTGAAGGAACCGCAAAACGGCCCATGAATATGTATTTAATGTATTAATAATTAATGGAAAAGGTGTCATACTTTTATCGCAAAGGATGTTCTTGATGGATAGATATTTAAAATCTTTAATAGGTCAAAGATTATTGTGCATTGTAATATGTTCTATCTTCATTGACACAGATTTGAATAATCTCGCATTTTTTATAAATGTTCAAACAGGGAATGTGTTTAATTTTCTCAAGGACTGTTCCAGGTGTCTGTCTTCGTTGTTTACAGGCCTCTTCAGGCGGTCAGAGATAACATTTTAGGGATCTTATGACATCCTTATGAACTTCCAGAAATGTGGGAGCGTTTGTTTGTTGACGTATTCTGTGCAGGCTTCTATAATAAACAAGACTTTTTTTACGGCGAAGAAAATGTGATCTTATTCTGCATTGTGCTGTTGTGTTTGTCCAGCCGCGCCCTTCCCGATATGCATAGCGAGTCAACAAAGAGCCAAATGAGCCGCTTTGTTTGCCGAGGCGGTTTATTGAACCACGTACTTCAAGATGTCTGAGGAAAGCATGCGTTTTGTTGATGTTTGTGATCAGATTTTGCGCAGCCTAACCACTTTTTGTTGTGATAAGTTTCGCTTGTGACAGAATTTGAGATGTACAGCCTGGTTTCATGAGGGATGGGCTATTGCATAACGTGTTCAAGGAACATTGTCAGAGAAATGAATGTGATCCGAACTACACTACCACGTCAATTTCTTTTCAGTGAAGGGCTGTTAGGGTATGGAGTGTTTGTACTGGCTCATTATTGGCCTAAAAAAACCATTAGGTCCTTAATACAGGGAATACAATTATCGTGGTCCAAAAGCTAATTTCTAAACCGTTAGAGGTAGATATATAGTTCCAATTGGAAAAATGCTTTAAATGAAGGGAAGAATTATAGTATGTTTTTTGGGTGAATAAATATATTCTTGAAAAAGTTGCGAAATCTAACTTTTTATACATTTCCTCTGTCCTATCAATCGTATTTAGTCAAATATTCTGGACACTCTGTTGTTGTTGATGATGATGATCCCCGAAGATCAGCAGAGCTACATCGCATCCATGAACCTGTGCACCCCAAAGAAATCCAGAGTCAATAGAGGATTAGAAACAAGATCCTGTTTGGAAAGCCCCAGGCATGTAAGAATATGATTAGGTGTGGCCTGTTCTGCAGTACATTTTGGCAGATCTCAAAACACTAAGAATTATCAGAGAGACACTCTTAACATTTTAACAGAAAAAAGTCCCACTCTTCAGCTACTAAAACCGACCGAGATATGGAGCTTTCAATATCGCCGACTTAGACCACTTTACACCATTTGAATAGCCGTCTTGATCCACCAATCAATGTGCAGCACTTGCTCGACGAGGCCGCTGATTGGTTAAAAATCGTGAAATTCATAGCTCCATAACTCGCTCAGTGTTTGTCGCAGAAGAGTGGGACTTTTTTTGTTTAAAATTTTAGAGTTTCAAAAATATTTTACTAAATATGACTGATAGGACTAGGGGACTGTATAAAAAGTTAGAATTCGTAACTTATTTAGAAATATACTTAGTGACTCAAAAAACATAAAATGTAATTCTTCCCATCATTTAAAGCATTTTTTCAATACGTCTATCCCTAACGGTTTAGAAATTAGATATTGGACCACGATAAGTGTTGACACCCTGTATAAGGTCATGGCAACTGAAGTAGAAAGCTTCGCGCTACCGCACTGCCCATGGAGTTAGCACGGTAATATGTTTCGTGTTTCTACTCGGAGATAAGAGCTCAATAAAGTTAAACAACTTAAGTTTTAAATACAGAGTTTTCATTATCCGTGATCTCCATCGCTGGTCTTTAAAACCAATTTCTTATCAAGTATACCAAAGTTTGCAAGGAAATGCTCAAATTTTAATCTTGTGAATATCTTCTGTTAATTCTGATTTTCGTGACTTTTAAATTTGAATTCTGATATCTGCAAATTGAATTTATATCTTTTAATTTTTTTTACTTTCTCGTATACGAAGTATGCAAAGAGAAAGTATTGTAATCGTCTGAAAATACGAACTCGCTGTATAGCATCAAAATATATTTTGATGCTATACAGCGACTATATTTACATATACAGAGAGTATATTTCTTCGTCTGAATTCCCCGTTTTAGAAGGATATTTGAAATTTCGCGTAGACCTCGTATAAATGTCAGTAGTATAAAATTACTGAATGGTTTTATCGCATTGCATGTGGCACTCAAATTTCGCAAATCTCTCACCTAAATTAAAGGTTGAACGGAATTACAAGTTTAAGGCGGTAGCGTCTTTTTGGATTGAAATTTTATATTTAAGAAATGAGTGTTGAAAGAGTGCATTTCCATCAAATTTGGGAGGCGAAAATATTTTAATTGTTGTTGAGTGATCCTTGTTCCTCTTTATTTTTAAGATTTCTTTACTAGTTGTCCTATTTCGCACGCTAATTAGTCCAACAACTCTTTTTACAGGATTGTTGTGGAAATGGGATCGAGGACACTCAGTTTCGGCTAATTTAATTTATCTTTTGAAGTGATGCCTTCTTTGTTGTTGATTGCGATGGCTAACGATTGTCGTTTCAGACTTTACAAAATTCGTAAAGTGGAACAATTTATTTCGACGTTGATTGCCGTAAATGCTCCATTTCAGTTGTCCTATAATTTTCTCAAGACATTGTAGAAAATTTATTTTAATTTCTTGTTCTGAAGTAGTTATCTGTTGGTGAAAAATCTTTTTTAAATGGGATTTGTAACTATTGTTGGAAGGTAAAGAACTCTCGGAAATGCCAATTTTATTTTTTAAGCTATTACAGTATTCTTCAAAAATGATTGGAAGCTGAGAAGTCTTGCACGAATTATGATGGATTATATTATGGTTCCTTTTATTAATAAAAGTTTTTACTAGAAAGATTTAAAATAGACGAGAGATAAGATTTTAAATTAACTTATCTTTATACCAGGGGTAGATCTAGGTTTTTTAGGAGGCCATTTTGTGAAAAATAAAAAAAAAATATTTTTATCGTGTAAAACATTTTAATTTTAGCAGACATATTTCTATATTTTACGTTTAATACCAAAGTGTTTCATTGAAACAAATATATGCAGTAATTTGATATGATACCGAAAAAAAAATACTCGTGTATATATATTTTGTGCAATGCCTCATTCAAAAACTTTTAAAAAAAGAAGTCAGATTAAAAAAAAATAATAGTGGTTTATTGTTAAAAGAATGTTGAAACATTGGAATTTTCTGTTAAAAAACATGTAATTATTCAGAAATGCATTTTTACTTTTAAAATAGATTTGATATAGAAAAGTAAGGATGTCTTAATACTGGGCAAATTTTCGAGAACCGTTGTTTGGCCGTGGAAAAATTTTATAAAGGGACCATTTTATAGAATGAAATTTTGTAAAAGGGCCTATTCTACGAATTATAATTTTGTGAAGGGACCGTTTTTATGAAGTGGAATTTTGTGAAGGGGCCGTTTTTCTGAAGTGGAATTTTGTGAAGGGGCCGCAAAACGGCCCTAATTTTCGCCTGGATAGACCCATGTATACCGTATTTTTTGTGGAACTTTACAACTATACAAAGTTTCTGATTGAGAGGTTAAGCATGAAAGATGTTAAAAAAAAACACGTAAATCTTTTTTGAAAGTTGCAGATGATGGTTTCGCTTGTAGGCCGAGGCCGGTTTTACTATTAAGCGATTCTGGGCGACCGGACAAAAAAACGTCAGAACACAATGGAGTGCTTGTCTATCAAAAGAAACTGTCATTTTGTCGTCAGACTTCCGTGATTAATCAATTTCAATCCAGCGGGAGTGGTCTCCTCCAAACTTTCTCTATACTCCTAACACATAATTTTAAGAAAATCAATACAGATTTTTATTTCAAATTTATTTATATTTGAATATGTTTTGTTTGGCTGTGGATCTGAATTTGTTTATGCATTGATAGGACTTTTCTTTTCGTATATTTAATTTCTTTTCTATGCGCATCTTTAATTACTTAAAAAACCGTTTAAAGATCTTCAAAGAAATTTTTAGTTCTGGGTCTTCTGGTAGCTGGCATAATCTCCGAGAACACTATGGGGACATATTACAGATGAACTACTGGACGTTTGATAGTTATTGCAATGAATTACTAATATAATAGCCCAGATCTGTCTCTCGGTAACGCTCTGACGTCACCAACAATAAAACTCGCGCCATAGCACTGCGAGACGTTAAACAGCATTATTTCTTTGTTAGAGCACCTAAATTTCAGTCATTTTAAATTTAAAAGAGTAATTGTCGCTCTAATTTCAAATTTAATAGCTCTAAAATCGTGAAATAAAATTTTCTATCGATTGATATAAAATTTATATCGCTTTGAAACAATAGTTCCCGAGAAATTTTAAATTATATTAATCATATATTTCAAATTAATTTCCTTTATTAAATAGAAAGTAGTAAATTACGTCAGTGGTATATCATGCGCGTGATATAATTTGGATACCACGATGCATCTGATTATTTATTGCAATCACGATGTTATAATTTGATAATATTTTTTGGCAACGTTAAAATTTACACAAAGACAAGGAAAATTGTTGAACAACAAAAAATACTTCACTCGGAATGTTGTTTACCAAGAGGTTTTTTTTTAATAAAGAAATATGTAAATAATACATAAATTAAAAAAAATATCTCGTCATAAAACATATGTTTATTTTTTTTTTAGTTTTCAATCAATGTTCAACATTTTCCGCAAATATATCTATTTAAACACGTCAAATTTGACGGGAAATCTCTCGAATGAAGAGGCAATTTGCACCCGTTATACCATGACGGGTGATTTTCTAGTTATATAAATGAAAATTGTCCATATACATTAGATGTTGTAGCTCAACTTTTATTTTCTCATGTCCTGGTGTTAGAGGTTTAAATTAAAGTTTTTGTTTTAAAAAGTTAATACTTTTCATGGCCACTTTTCATTCAATTCTTACGAAACACAGAAGAGCCACAAAAACAGAAACCTTCACCTTAATCGTCCTCTATTGCTGACTACAACGGCTAGTTAGTTGCCTGAAGTTGGTACTGCATTCCCAGCTTTTTCCACAAGAGGTGTTTCGCAATAATTACCGCCAATTCCAGCCATTAAAGAAACAACAAACTCTCGACAAATTGAGCCACGCCGCCACGTCTGCGGTCGAGTACTGCCCTAATGGGGATTCCTCCCAATAAAAAAACCCAGTCGTCGGCCTTAAATTAAGAACATAATAATCGTTCTCCGTTCTATACGCAGACGATTCAAAGGCGAGTCGACCCCACGAGCAGAGCAATTTATTGCCGAAAGGGAGGCGACTGAAGTAGGTGGACATTAAGTAGATAATGGCGCTAAAACGATGTTTTCTTTTGAGGCCCTGCCACTAATTGGCGAAGACAAGCAGGGTGCAATAAATCATATTCGCGGCAATTCACGACGGCGGTGGTGACTCATTAATCGGCACCTCTTAA
>BGPR01003070.1:70088-80439 GCA_013235015.1 Araneus ventricosus | reverse complement strand
AGAAACATCGCACGTAACGCAACAAAAGTCATCACAAACGACAAAGGTGATGCCAGTTGAAACAGGTAGGCAGACAAAGCCTATCAGGAAGGCATGAATAGTTCAGAACATGCATTGTCCATTTGAAATAAAGTGTCTGAGATACAGTCTCTGTTGACCCCAGTCACGCGCGGGGTATACTAGGTAACGAGAAAAGCAGATTATGAAAGTCTGAACATCTCTCCAGAGAAATTCATAGAATACAATCTCCTGTGACAGACGGTAAACTTTGTGCAGCATCCAACTATATACCAGGCACGTTTGTGTGTTTGCTCATGATCCTGACTTGAACTAACGTGCATCCATATCAGCTTAAAATCTACAACAGGAATGCACGGCAGACTGAATGCAACTTTAGCCGAAATCTTGGAATCTTAATCAGACCTTTTTTATTTTCATTTTGGTTTGATTTCTTTCTTGCCCACCCATCGTATTGAATGGTTCTTGAAGAACAAAATACATAAAATAGATATTCACCTGGTTATACCCAGATCACCCAATGAAATTGCTCAAGAATCCTCTCATGCACTCACTGAACTTGAGACCTTTGCAACAAGCCTCCACCCAAATCAAACCTTGCCTTGTTTCAAATCTCAAGAAACCCAACTTGGATCTCTGCACAATTGCCTTCAATTTTCAGTTTGTTAAACTAGAATCTAGTCTCTCTGATTTAGAAACAAACAGTTCAAGTTAAAACATCCTTTCCCGTTTTTTTTAAACTAAAATTGTCTGGGTAGATGAAAAGTTAGCTCATGGTGTGTGTGTAAAGCTTAAATTCCTTCACATAGCCTCCGAATCCAAAGCTAGCTTTCAATTTGATTGCATTTAGCGGCCGTGACGTCAAACAACTGGGAGCTTGTCGCGTCTCCCAAGAATTTTTCATTTCAGCGAAGTCCTGATTCCACGCGTCATCTCTTTTTTTTATATTGTTTGATTAATGGCTCTGCATCGTTTTCAAGCGTTGGTTATTGGTCGCGGAAAAATAAGGAAAACTTACACGTATCTTGGTGCTTATGTCCTTTTCATTGTATGATTTTTTTTTATTTCATTATCCTGATTCCGTTTTGCACGTACCGCAATTTTTTTTTTTTAATAAACAGAATATAGATTCCAAAATTAATGACAACCAAACGGCTCAATTGGGGCTAGGCCGATTTTTTCCTGGGTCCGGTTGATATTAAATTAACTCGGTTCTGAACTGGGCTGTATGGCATGTATGTCAGACACCATCTGTTTTCTGGTGGATTCAAAAGCCTTTTCTAGTACATCATGCAATGAAGTCTTCAAACTGTTGACCATACATTTTAACAAAATGTCCTGATTCTTTACCCTTTCCTCGCTTGGGGCCTATTTTAAAACCACTTAGTCTTTGGGATTCTGAATACCTGGTGGGTAGACTCAAACTTAATTTACATTCTCTTTCTCCTTTCCTGGGAGATTATTTCCTTTTCTACTTAATTCCTGTTGAGTTTAATTGCACAATTTTTTTTGACCTGGGAAATGTTTCTGTCTCTAGCTTTAGTTAAGAAATGCCACTCTAATGTGGACATCCTATATCTCTTTCTTTCACTAACCTTTGTATGTAAGATTGGGACTGTTTTAATTCTTTTAATATGGAAGAGAAAATCTTACGTAGTAACAACTTTTTGACAGCAAATGGAAACCTGGCTTTGAAGCCATTATTAAACCGAAAACTCCATCCATCTTAACGATGCCAAAAGACGCGCATTTCTGGACGGCAGTTGCTGAACCGTTAAATCACCTCAACCAGTCTGGGTGACGAAGTCTCACCACCTTAAATTCCATTCTGGAAAGCGGCTCAAGTAAGTTTGTTTTCGTATCCCCGCCGCCAGTCAGACTTGGAAGGGTTTTGGGAAACAGAGTTCTACTCCAGACCAAAGAGACTTCCTTGTCTCTAGCAGTTCAGTTTAGAATAAGTTGTACTTGGAGGGCAGTAAAAAGGATGCGTGCCTACTGAGAGAGGCCTAAGGGTCTATTACTAATGAGGCCCTTGATCAGTGGTTCGGTCTTACAGAGATGAAACAGTTGGGGAGCACTCTCGATTAGTAGAGGATTAACAGCACCAAAACAGAATGCAAAACGAACACAAGTTTGATTTAGATTTTCAACAAATATAATGATGTCGAGAGGAAGTTAGAAATTCTGTCCAGATGCAACAGGCTATATATTTTGTGATAATATAAATGTAAAATGATCCGAACTATAGGGACGTGTCTCAGTCTTTCTTTCTTCCACTTTTATGACATGACAATTTTAAATCGTGACCAAAACAAATGTCATAAACTTTTTTGCATTCTTGTTGAGGCTTAAGTGCAAAAGGCTATTATTCGTACAAATCGGAGTACTACCTTTCTAATCCTATTTTTCTCGTATTCTTCACCGTTTTACGAGTAGGACCGGTTAATCTCCAAAATGCTGCCTAGATTATGTGTAAGTTCTCTAACAGTAGTGCAAAAGTTCTTTTACTAAGCATCTCGACAATCACCTATGCCTGGTGTCTCCTCACTATATAGAAGTTAAGGGGGTGAATGGATATTAAGTGAACCTGTATATAAACTACATGGATTTTTTCTCGCAATCGCTTTTATTAAAATAGCTGCCATCAAATGCGCATTGAAGTTGGTCTCAAATTGTAAAACTCTATTATATACAGATATTATTGAGTAGATTGCACTATTATGAATTAGTTAAGAATATCTAATTTGCAGATATTGCATCACACAATTGCAGAACGGTGAATGTTAAATACTAACAAACTCATCAGTTAAACAGGTTGCAAATGCATCAACCTAAAGTAGAGGCATGAATTAGACATCTCTTTCAGGCTCTTCAATATTTTACAGCAAAAGTACTACCCTACAGTTACAACGTACCTCTTAACTTTGAAAATATCAATTGAGTATCTTAATTTGCTGAATAATTTATGTCCAGTAGGGTGGTACAGAAACCGTGAGAAAGTACAATTTCCCCGGGATTTGACTAAACTTACAACATTTCCCTTGATTTCGGCAACTGATACCTCTGATTATTAGTTCAGCTTCTCCTAGCTCAGCCTAGCGAATGGTACAATTAATTATGAAACTTTTACCAGTATTCTAATATGAAAAAATCATGAAATTAAATCTTAAAAAAATGGAGTGAACAATTCCAACAGCTTATATATTAAAACATATATTATACATTTATATAAAAAATACTGGAAATTGTAATGAAATACTTGTCTAAACTGCTATAAGAGTCAAGCTAAACATTAAAACCACTTCATCACAAGTTAAATCAGTATTAATATAAAGGCTATGCACTGATCTTCTACAAAATTTAAAACAGTTCAATAGGCACTAATTGTGTCTTCATGAGTACCAGAATAATGTTGCAGTACAGTTATAGCTATATAATAGTAATCAATTATATATAATAATATATATTTTAGAAAAATATTTTAACAAGAGAACTGCCAAAATATTACTTTACAATATCTTTACTCTTTAACAAACTCATAAGAAATAATTGCTACTAATCAAAACATTGGCTTTTATAAATGAATATAAGTTTTAATTCTATTGTTTATTGCAATAATGCTGACATAGATAATAGATAATAATACTTATACGATAATTCAAGTAACTATTAATTTCCCTTTCATATTTTAAGAGAGTATTTGCCGATTTTTCCCTGATATCCTGCTTTCACAGTATTCTGTTGCCACCCGCTCTAAATACAATATAAAATTTCTTATTTATTTTCAAATAATCATGCTGTCAAAAAAATCTTATCCGCCGAAAACTTTATGTACTCCGCATAGGGAAATGCGAGGCAACTTTGAAACTTTTTTAGAATGGCAAAAGGAATCGTAGGATTCTTTCCATTAATCTGAAATTTCTAAAATTGCAGAAGCCACAAGGAGTTGTATAACGGACCACATACTTTCTGGTTGCCCTTCTTACTTAGAGTTGCTGCGCCTACTAAGTTGAGATAATAACTCACACAGCAGGGTGAGATGGATCTGCATCTTCGTCACTCTGAAACTAGCATTCGAAATAAGATAGACAAAATAATTAGTATCAATCGTCTGCTGACACATGCTAGGTGCCTTATGCTTTCTTTTTCTCCGATTTTGAGCATCGTAAATATTCAAAAAAATATTCCAAGAATCCAGCATAGTTTTACCATCCAAGGGATGGTGTTGAATTGGCAAGATAAAAGCCATAGGCAATGGGGGGTAATTAGCCTAATTCAGATGATTATACTGGTTTTCTCAACCGAATTTAGAGATCCAATGTACAAATTGTGGGCATATGAAATGAGAAAGATTTTGAAGAAACCTGAAACAAACAAAGCAGGAATTTCGAAAGACATTTTGGCATAACTGGATGCCCTCTATGACTAACATGATATTAAAATGCAGGTTCCGAATTGTGGATTTAGTTTATGCAATTTGCATGTCCAGTATAGAAGCAAGTCTACAAGTTTCCAGAAATGAACGAAGAAAGCAACACTCCTATGATGACCCTCGAAGAAAGGCCTGATGTGTTCGACAACCATGCTCAACACGAAATCGCGCGATGGATCGAAATATTAAAATTCAAAATTCGGCAAAACAAGAGAAAAAATCGTTTCCCAAGTAAATATTAAAAGCATAAGTAACTCACTGTATGTATAACTATGTTAAGAGTTTTATCAATGTTTAAAATAAGAGTTGATGTAGAAATTACTCGTTTTTAATCATATTGACATATGTTTATGGAATTTTAATATTCTTTCTAATAAAAAACAATAACTAATAACCTCCAGAGCATTTAAAAAGGCAAATATAGCAAAGTTGATCGTTCTGGGACTTGAAAACAAATTTCGAATACAACAGAATAATTTAATAGCTTTTGTTATATTACATAGGACAGTTTGGGTTCATTAAATGTTAATAAATAGTTAAATTATTTAGTAAATTAATAATTAATCACACAAAGAATCGAAATTAAATAACAAAACATAATTGCATTATAAATAAATTTGATAAGCAAGAATTATTCTAGAATAAGTTTATAATAAAGATTTTCGTTCCTTTATTCAGAATAAACGGGACAAAATATAAGCTTGGCAAGCTAAAATCCCGGCTAACCTTCAGTTCATGTCTTGTTTAACTATGTAGAACCAGACAAAATTTAACAAAGATGATCCTTATTTTGTACGATTTAAAAATAATACTTCAATAAAGTTATTAAAAAGATTTATGAACTCAAATGCAAAACCTGAATATGAACACTGCGTTACTAGAAGAATTTTAAGAATCAAAGAGAAGCCAAAATTTCCTAAATGAGCAGGATTTTGAACAACTCTTATTTTAAACATTGATAAAACTCTTAACATAGTTAATAATGCATTGAGGTTACTATTGCTGTTTAATATTTACTGTGGGAAAACGATTTTTCGTGCTTTTGTTTTTGCGAATGTTTGAATTAATATTTCGACGCCAAAATCAGCTGCGATTTCGTGTTCAGCTGGTATTGTCAGACCAGTCGGCCTTTCTTGAGCCATCGAGTGTTTGCTTTCTTCGGTTCCATTTCTGGAAAACTTTGTGAACTGGCTTCTGATACTGACAGTGCTGCGAATCTGCATAAAGAGCTAAACAAATTCGGAACACTGCATTTAATATATGTTGCCAAAATCGTTTTCGGAAATTCATCTTGTTATTACTTGTGTTTCGTTTCTTAAATCTGTTCCATCGATATCTCGAGAATTATACCACATATGGTATCGTTCTAAAATTCCGGTGAAAAAACGGCAGTATCATCTGATGGACAATTACCCCATTACTATGGCACTGCTAAACCATCGCCTTATGGGTAAAACTAGCTCTGGATTTTTTGGAATATTTTTTATAATTTGGAATGCCCCAAAAAGTAACGGAGGAAAAAAGCAAACTCGAGCACCTGCAGGTGGCTCAGCGCGGAATGATTTGTTATGTCTTCTGTCATTCGAATGCTATTTCAAGTGGTGGTAAGATGCAGATCTCATCTCACCCGCTGTGTGGTTATTATCTAAAGTTAGGGCGTAACTCAGCAATTAAAAAAGGGCAAGACCGAAATACGTGGACTCCCGTTAACAACTGCTGTGGCTTTTCTGCAATTTTTAGAAATTTCAGTTAATGGAACCGAATCCTTGCCGCGTTCCGTTCTGCATTACAAAAAGTTCGTTGCCTCGCATTTCCCTATGGCAGGACTTCATAAACCATTTTCGGCAGGATAAGATTTTTGCGACAACAATATTGAAAATAAATAAGAAATTTTATAGCATTTAACAGGGTGGCGACAGAACCTGGTAATCAGGGATATCAGGGAAAAGTTGGGGAATTTTATCTACCAGGAAAAATCTGGAAAATTCGTAAAATATCTAAAAATCAGGGAAAATTAATAGTTACTTGAGTTATTATCTATAAATTAGAATCTTATGTCCAGCATTATTTGTAATAATAAATGTAATTAAAAAAACTTATTTTCATTTATAAAAGCACAAGTTTTTGATTAGAGCAATTAATTTCTTATGATTTGTTAAAGAATAAAGATTTGAAGTAATATTTTGGCAGTTTCTCTTGTTTAAATATTTTCTAAAATATATATTATTAGGTACGTATAATTATACTATTTTTATATTTATGCTGCAATATGCTATTCTGGTACTCATGAAAGGAGCACTAATTAGTTATTGAACTGTTTTAAAGTTTTGAGCAAAGATCATAATAACCTGTACTGTTAATATAATTTAACTTGCGTTGCAAAGAGTAGTTTTAATGTTTCTTAGAATTCTTATGCAGTTTTAGAAGCGAAGTATTTTGTTAAAATTTTCAGTATTTTTTACGCATAAGATATGTAATATACTGTTTTAATATATATTTTAGGATGTTCACTCCATTTTTTAAAAAATTTAATTTCATAATTTTTTTTTCATATTAAATAACTGGTAAAAGTGTTTTTAATAATGCACTCCCATACAGTGATTCTGAGTAGGGAGAAAGTCAGGAAACTAATATAAATAGTAGCCATAAATCAGGGAAATGTTGCAAGTTTAGTCAGGGAAATTGGGGAAATTTTTTTCACAGTTTCTGTAGTCACCCTGTTTAATGATAAATTGAAAGAAATTAGATATAAAATTATTATTGCTCAAATGTTAAGGTAGCTGTGTAAGTTAGATTATTTTTGCTTACAAATATTGAAGAACCTGAAAGAAGATGTTAATTTCCGTGTCCCTACTTGCTGTTAGGACTCGCAGTTTACGAAGACCTGCTTTAACTGATGAAGTTGTTTGCAGTATGATGCAAAATAAAATCTCACTCTATAATTTAGGATATTTTTCTTGAATCTAATTATAAAATTCAAAGTGCAAGCTATGAATAATATCTGTATATATAAATGCAGTTTTACAATTGGGAACCAACTTCAATGCGCATTTTGAAATGCAGCTATTTTCGTAAAACATTGCAGAAAAATCCATGTGTTATATACAGGGTTCCCACTTATATCCATTACAACCCCCTTAACTTCTAAACGGTGACAGCTTAGGCCATAAAGTTGGTGTCTTGGTATAGTAAAAAGGCTATGCGCTACTCGATGAGAACTCACAACGCCATCTATCGGCAAATTTTGGAATTAGCGGTCCTCTCTCGTAAACTGTGAAAGATACGAGAAAAAAAGTCAATTATAAAGTTGTAGAGCACTCTCGATTTAGTACGAAAAGATACCTTGCGCACATTAGTACTCAAAAACAGAATGCAAAAAATTAACGTTTGTTTGGTCACGATTTCGAAAATTGTCATGTCATGAATAGTGGAAGAAAGAAACTGAGACACATCCCTGTCTTCTGGATCATTTATTTATATTGCTCAAAATGCTCTCCGTTAGCCATTATACACATTTGCACTCTGGTCTGGATTTCCCGCGTATCACGACGCCATAGTGTTGAAAATAACAATCAAACTAATGTTCATTTTTTACATTCTGTTTTGAGTATTAATGCGCGCAAGGTATCTTTTCGTACTAAATCGAGAGTGCTCTACAACTTTCTAATTGACTTTTTTCTCGCATCTTTCACCGTTTACGAGATAGGACCGCTAATTCCAAAATTTGCCGATAGATGGCGTTGTAAGTTTTCTCATCGAGTAGCGCATATCCTTTTTACTATACCTAGACGCCAACTTTATGACCTAAACTGTGACCTTTTAGAAGTTAAGGGGGATGTAACGGATATAAGTGGGAACTCTGTATTTCCGAAACTATCCAATCTGTTGTACAACTTGTGAAGTTAGCTCGGCTTTTCATAACAAACCGCACTTTCCAGAATAGAATTTAAAATGGTGAACCTAAAATCCACCGAATGGTTGGTGGTTCTTGATTCCGTAACTGCATCCAGATGTACTTTTTGTCTTTGTATCATTTGGAATGGAATGGAAGTTTTCGTTTAATGGCACAAAAGCCGGTTTCGGCTATGCTGTGCCAAACAAAAGTTTAAATTTTCCTACGTAAATTTCTCTTCCATGTTAAAAGATGCTTCAAGTCTAAAATCGTATGTAAAAGGTTAGTGAAAAAGTGTAGGAATGTCACGAGCAGTGACATTTCTTAACAAAACCGAGAAAGAAACATTTCAGTTAAAAAATTGTGCAATTAAACTCGCAACAAATGAATTAAATACGAAAAAGGAAACCAATATCCCGAAGGAAAGAGAATAAATTCAGGTGAGGAGTCTCGCCCACCAAGTCATTCAAGTCTAAAATAGTGGTTTTAAAAAAGTTTAAACGAGAAGAATTAAAATCAGGACATTTTGTTAAAATGTGGTCAACAGTTTGAACTTCATTGCATGATGTACACAAAGGCACTGAATCACCAGAAAGCAGATAGATGTGTGTGTACCATGTATGGCCAATTCGGAGCCGAGTTAATTTAACATCGAACCCACGGATAGGAAAAATCGGCCACAACACAATTGAAGGCTTAATACGGTGCTGTTTATTATTAACTTGTAGATCCCATGTCTCCTGCCATTTATTAAAGATACAGTGCTGCACAGATTTGCGTATATCTGCAAGAGGAATTGTATGTTCTATAGGTATAGAAGCTGTTCGGGCTACATAATCTGCTTTCTCGTTACCTAGTATACCCACATGACTGGGAGTCCAACAGAAGACAGTATCAAAACCTTTTTTCTTCAAACAATGGACTGTGTCTGCTATATTCAAACTGTGTCTGCTGTATCGTTTGAAATAAACTTTTGTTGCACGTGCATGCGGTCTTTAGCAATTTGTAGAGAGCTATCCGATGAAAGCCGGGGAGTTATAAAAGGCAACCAAAAGGAAAAGGAAGCAGAAAGTTGGGGAATATAATGGCTTCCTTTTACTTTTGATTAACTTTTATAGCTCCTAAAACCTTTCCCTTTAATGGAAATTCCGGATTGTTATGTTACCGATAGCAGAAAATGTAGTAATAAGTAAGGATCTGTAAAGGTGCTTTCTCCCTTTGCATAGTGGTTGTTTTCTTGTTGATCTGTAAATATTCTGATTCGTTTGATATTTTTTATTATTGTTATCGGTGAGGGTGGATATGGATACTTCACTGGAATGTTTAAACCTGGAGGAGATGAGAAGTTGGCGCAGATTCAATTGATCCATTCTGAAATTTTCATCGCTGTTTATTAAAGTTGCTACGTATATCCACCATAGCCAGATACAAAAGTACATATGTGCATTAATGTAAATATTGTGCTTAAAAAAAAGATTACATAAGTTTTTAACATAGGACTACGTTCCTCCCATTGGGGTCTCAGGCAGGAATTTGATTCACACGCCAAAACGCCACAAAACGTTGTATGGGAGATCCTCCATATCTCGGTAACTACATATGTTAAAAACACAACTAATGTCTTATTTTAGAGATAAAGGGTAACAACAGAAGTTGCAAAAAAAAAAATTGAAAATCGGAAAAGAGTCACGCGAGTCAAGTATTCCTACGCCTTTAAATCAGCGGTTGTTTGAAAAGGACGGCCTCTCGTCATTTTTTAAAAAAATCCTTTGGGTGCTGATTTATTTGAAAATGTTACGCCTGGAACAGATTTAATTATTTAGTGCATGGATTAGTATGTAAAAAGAGTAAATTTTACCTAAGAAATCATTTTTTCTGTTATATGCATAGTATTAAGAAGGCATTAAGTAATTAGAATTGAAGGGGGGGGGAAACAGAATGAAAGCACATTCGAGTTATATTTAAAAGCAATCACTGATAATTTTGGATAGTATATTTTCCAAAGTAAG
>BGPR01003070.1:44652-70078 GCA_013235015.1 Araneus ventricosus | reverse complement strand
ATACTGATCGTTTCAATATCCCGAAACGAGCACTTTCGGACGATTTTACTCCGGAAAGGAGTGACAGGCAATGAGTGAGATGAGTGCATCTCCGGAGTTCTTTGTTAGGTCACTCTTAATAAAAATGTAAGCCATTCCCCTTCCGTTTTTCACTTCCCCCCCCTATTTTGGTGAAAATAACTCCGCTTTGCGCATGCGCAAAAGCGCGGAGGGTTTCGGAATACGAGAACATACTGTTCTACCGCCCGGAGAACAACCCTGAGCCAGGGTTGCCTCAAATAGACGAGTCGAAGAAAGGAGGGTTAGGAATATAAAAACAACTGCAACATTTGGCAAACTAAGCGCACTTCCGTTAGGCGAGGAATTCGTTTTCACCGAAGTCCAATGCGAAATGAAACTTCCGCCGGTTCTATCTGCGTGAAATAAAATAAAGCCCTTTCCTTCACCCCCAAAATTCAGTGAAATATCCCGTTTCCACATAACGACCGCCACCGGCATGTCTGGTGTCTGGGGTTTTTCTCGTGGCGGTAGGACAGTACAACACCTGTAGATTTGTATTATTAAGGTATTTTGGATGTACTGGTCACTCGGATGTAGTGATCATCTTGGCTTTGACCCAAAGTGTTCGCTACAATCGGCGTCCAGTGTATAACTGAACTTAATCCATTATATCAACGCCAGCCGATACTGCAATGGCTTAGAGAAGAGGGCAAGGGTACAGATGCGTCTTAGCCGGCTGCATTGCGACAAAACATAGGTACGTTTTTGTCACTTTTTAACCTTTGCATCGCAAGGCATTTAATTTTTTGAAATATGGTGAAAAAAACATCATGAATGGGTTTAGTTTATTGTCTAGACATAGAATCTACAATTTTTTTTTTTAAAAAAAACTTGCTTCATTCCGAGGGTGGGTCGTCCCCCTTTGGGGGGTCACCCCCTCATACCAGAGCCACCTTGATACACTAAAAAAATATTGTTGCATCTTACAGAAAATCATAAATTAAAACTTCAAGAATATTGTAGGAAAAGTTTCGAGTCAATTTGCTAAAATTGTAAATGTCCAGAATTGAAAAAAATTTCTCATCTCCGAGTTAAGGAATTTTTCGAAACTTTATTTCTAATAATTCCTATTCCGAAACGAAATTTCGTAAGGCTGTTATATACATTTTAAAAGGAGTACTATTAGCCCTAACCTAAACCTATTATTTTCCGTTTATAGTTGAATTTAACGGTTGAGAAGCGAGTGAAATTAGGTGTGGCACACTGCGCCGCAAAGGGTTAAAGCCAAATTTGATGAGAGACGAAAAAATATCATGCCCGTGGCGACGTTTATAGTTTCTTAACGATTGACGACAACTGGGGGCGAAAAAATTATTTTATACCCTGGGCGCCACTTTTCTTTCCTACGCCATTGCAATGATGTAAATCAAATTAACTAAACTTTGTCGCATTTTGATATGTCTTATCTTTATTTGCAACATTTTTTTGATTTTCATGTCGAATAGCTTTTTCAGACGTAATTACTTCAACTTTCTGCCCAATTTACCCGACAGTATCAAAATATCAAGTGTTTTGCAGGTTTCGGACGCAATTTACTCAGCTGCGGGAAGTCACTTATTCTTTTCACTCATATATTTAAAAAACAAATAGCAAAATATCTCCTCAAAGAATAAATAAACGTTCCCATGAATTAATCTTCTCATCTAGAAACAAGAACACAATGAGTGTCTTTATGTAACTTCGCGAAGTACCCATTCTCCAGAGTCTCAACTTAGCAATAACCGCCGCAAAAAGTTCTCAGTTGAAGCATTCTCGAGAGCTGGGCACAGAAGTGGGTGGGTGGATTGCTTGTCAACATCGGAGTTGAGACGAGCAGCGATTGCGGCTGTGGTAAATAAATAAAACGCGGAGATAAGGCTTCATATATTGTGAGTCTCGGAGTTTTTAAAAATTTGTACAGACTTATTCATTCAGATAACTTTTATCGCTGTGGTCGTTCCTTAATCTGTCACTGTGTGAAGTAAAAAATTGTCATTTTTCTCAACTAATTTACCATTACGAGATAAGAGAGTAGACTTGGTTACTAGATGGGTGGTGACATATGATGCAGTAATTTAGAGAAGAAAAATTGGCAATGTCTGTCGTGTTAAAGGCTTGGGAAAAAGTTTAGAATTTCCGGTTTTTGTTTTGAAAGATTGCGAGTCAATTATCCTCTGGCATTTTTATGGGATTTTTAAAATGTTTTATTGCAGTTCCTAGAAAACTTTTTCTTTTCAATGCTCACTCCAAAAGTATGAGTAGATAGCATGTACACTTGCAGCAAGTTTGATTTTTCTTGATATTAAATTGTTGTGACAAATTTGACGCGACAACTTTGCAACGAACTTCCTGCCTATTAGTAACAAGGCATAATCGATCACCCTCTTTGCAATCAACTTTGCTGTGAAGATGTCATGACGAACTTCACACCACGATTGCAAAACAAGTTTCCTGCAAAGATGATAGCACACTTAGAGATAATCTTTGTCTCTGTTTAAAAAAAACCATCCGATTTTTAATAGCATCTCCTAGACCATCCTTCTTTTTTATTAATTCAATAAATCAATGATAATTTGTGAAAAACTAACTTTTTTATAAATAAAAATTTTGAAACATTTTCCATCTTTTTACTAAATATAGAACTCGAACTTAAAAGAAAACTATATCGCCTTTTTCTTAATGTTGTTAACGTTTATAAAAAAAATTAAACCTAAAAAACAGTCAATGTTTGTTGAAAAATAATAACTTACATTTTAACCCATTTTAAAAGTAATTACTTTTGAATTCTAATTTCATAATTTATTCTACTGGCAAAACGTAGTTATTAGCGAAAATCGCTCTCTCTTTGACTTCAAATCATATTCTCAACTCAAAATTTAAAAAATTAATGAAATCAAGAAAACAGTTCAAAATAAATCGTATAGATGAACGATCTACTAGCGCAATCTATCTTCTCCTCTCGGAGTTTAGCCGGCCGAATGGTTAGGAAGCGGTAGGTCGCGGGTTCTAATCCGAGGTTGTGCTCGTACTCTGTTTCTGCTATAGTTTGCAAAGAGTTTGAAGCGTGGTGACTAAGTCGTTTGCGTCAACTTGTTTTAAGCTTGCACTCTTGTCGTGTCAAATTTGTTGTAAGCTTGCAGATTTTCAGAGCAAGATTGCTCCAACTTTGCTGCACACTAAAATTGCTATCTGGGTAATATGAATAATCTCAATAGTAACTGAGTGTTAATTATAGTTGGAGACGGTGGCGAATCCAGGATTTGGGTCGGCGGGGCTGAGGTCATAAAAGTTTTGTATCGCCGTGACGAATGTCAAACCTCTTGACTTATGTAAACCAAAACACTTTAACTTTACTCACCTGACAATAAGAATCATAAAAAACACTACAATACTTTCGATAATTTAATAAAAAATACAATGAAATATAACTATCCAAAAAATGTCTTCAATCGCGTCAACGCTACACGTAAAAGTGGAATGACTAGAAAAGTAGGAACATTTTCGAACCTGTCAAGCCAGAAAGCAGTATTGTCGCGATTTTATTATTTTTTAAAAAAGAGAAATTAAGAACAAACAGATAGACAGTAAGAAAATAGGCTAAGACAGTAAAATAGGTTTACTAAATAGACTAAAATAGGCTTAAGACAGTAAGAAAATAGGCTTGTCTGAACTCTCTGCAACTTCAAATGAATTCTGCGTTTTTCTAAATTTTTTTCGCATCATAAAGAAATTGGTAAAATCAGAAATATAATTATTTTATATATTCTATATTATATAAATTTCCACAAAGTCCGGAAAACAAATCTTACCTTAGAAATATAAAACCGTATGAATAAATAATATTGTGCCTCAGTATTTATTGACTTTTTATGAAAACAGTATTTATAAGAGGAACATACTGTTCAGCAACGGATTCCGAGACTACCACTTTTGGGCGATTTCACACTGGAGAAGGGGTGTCAGGCAAAGAGTCATATGAGCGCATTTCCGGGGTTCTTTGTTAGATCGTGCTCAGTAAAATGTAAACATCACCCTTCCATTCTTCACTTTCCCCCTATTGATGAAAATAACTCCGCCCGACGCATGCGCAAAAGCACGGAGGGTTTCTGAATCCTTTTCTATACAATAGGTTTAAAGACTAAACAAGCAGAAACACGAACTTTCGAGTTTGGAAATTGATTATATTCTTTAGGGGAGAAGAAAGAAATAAAAGTTGGAGAAAACATACAAATCTTCCCTGCTCTCTTTATCGGAAAAGCATTGAAGTTTGCCACAAAATGAATAATTCGATGAGCTCTATGTTCAAAGAACTTGATTAGAAATCGGAAAACTGAAATCAATCGAGCTTTGAATTAGTGATCCCTTCAAAGAATTTCAAGAATTAGTTCAAAGGGAGAATTAATGTGGGCGCTCTTATTATTATGCCACTTTTTTTTTTAACGGACAACATTTGTTACCGTCTTGAACGCTAATCAGATAAGGTGTCTATAGCTATAATACAAGGGGTCTTAGGGTTTCCATCTCTGTTAATGGTTTACATAATCATTTTTGGAGGCATGCGAAAGTTTTTGATGGAATTTAAACTTGAAAGAAGGACTCTGCACAATATATTTGTTATTTAATACTTTTAAGGTTCTGTATCATTCAAAAATAACAACTAGGGGGTTACACCCCCTTCTCGCTCCTCTCCCCAACCCCCAAGAATCACGTTGTGATTCTTTAGGGATCACTATGTGATCCGATCTCGCTTCTGTCGCTCGTCATGCAGTTATGCATTTCTACTAGGCATAACTTCATTTCACCAAAATTTTAAAAACGCCCTATTTTCAATTAAATGTTGCTGAGAAAACCTTTTGCACATGTATTCACACTCACTCCAATTATTATCTAGCCAAGAAAGATAACTTTTAGCTCTGGGCAGTTATTTATGTGTTAAACCTCAGAAAATTTAAGTTGTCAAGAGAAGATATAACCCCTTTTACAACCTTTTACTTAAAAAAATGACCATTTAAAGAGAAAAGGGACTTGAAACATCTCATATTAATTGTTCAAAATTGAAACCATAATAATTATGTATTTTTAGCTTTTTTTAAAATTGATAAGATCCCAAGTTTACTCATGTTATGTTGCTCAGAAAGCTTCCTCATATGTATACAGACTCATTCCAGTTACCATTTAGTCAAGAAAGGTATAAAATTTCTCTCTCACTCAGAAGATGTGAGTTATCGAAAGATGAAATGGCTCATTCCTCAACCTTTTAACTAAAAAGGATATTAAGGAGACATTCATTCATTGGCTAATCGAAACTGCAAGACTTCAACTTATTTTGTTCAAACTATTTGGCTAAAAAAAAATCGTTATCGCAGACTTTCCTCCGATGTAAACAAACAAAACTTGCGAGCTGTTGCCAAACGGCGATTAAGAAATTCGACCCTTTTTTGTCGACACGCAAGTCTATATATATAATGATTTCGTTGGTGTAGTAATTAGGTAATAAATAGGCCATCAAACTATTTAAGTCAAATTTAGGAGAATGGCGGACATACGTGCATCTCAGTTTAGGCTTACAAGTCAAAAGCGAACAAAAAATCCCTGCATTTTCTCAGATAACGGATTAACATATAGACACGTGATCGAAGTGAAGGGAATGATAGCTATTTTTAGTAAATTACGTAACTGTTTTAGGGAAAAGTATGGCACCAACAAGTCGCTGATTTCGCGATTTATGTGGGCGCGTGGAAGTAATTAGAATATTCTTTTAATAATAAATATTCCAAAACGCGAGATTTAATATACCTCCAGTGCGGGAAATAAAACGAAACTGGAGTTTAAGAAAAGTGATTTTGGAATAGATTGATATTGTACTAAGATTTTAAAATATGTAATATTAGAATTTAAAGTAATATTAAGCGAGATTATATATATATATATAATATATATATATATTTATATATATATATATATATATACTGCAAGAATATAACAATACCGCCGAATATCTTCTGATACTTAAGATTCGATTCTGTCGGGATTATCATGTACATTATTTGAGCAGGTACTTGAATCTCTCCAGAAGACATTGGTTTGTATTCAAATTTGGAGTAATAAGTACTATTTCAACAATAACTGACTAACTGAAAACAACAAAACCAGAAGGATAACAAGAGGACCGCGATGGCCTAGTGGAAAGGTCTCGGAGCCGTAGGGTTCCAGATCCCGATTCCACTGAAGATTCGCCGTGTTTGTGGGACTGGTCCTGATTAAATCTGACGTGGGTTAAACATCTTCTCGTTGGTGCGGTGCGGAAGCTTCCCAGGTAGCATGTACACTTGCAGCAAGTTTGATTTTTCTTGATATTAGCTTGTCATGACAAACTTGATGTGGCAACTTTACAGCAAACTTCCTGCAAAGTAACAAAGCATAATCGACCAACCCACTTGGAAAATAAGTTTGCTGTGAAGTTGTTATGACAAGCTTCACACCATGATTGTAAAACAAGTTTGCTGCAAAGATACGCTTACAGTTAATCTTTATCTTTGTTTGAAAAAACATCCGGAGTTTTAATAGCATCTCCTAGACCGTCCTTTTATTAATTCAATAAATCAATGATAATTTGTAAAAAAACTAACTTTTTTATAAAAAAAATTCGAAATATTCTCCATCTTTTTACTAAATATAGAACTCTCACTTCAAAGAAAACTATATCGCCTTTTTCTTAATGTTGAAATTTTAACGTTCATAAACAAAATTAAACCTAAAAAACAGTAAATGTTTGCTGAAAAATAATAACTTTACATTTTGTCCCATTTTAAAAGTAATTTCTTTTGAAACTTAATTTCATAATTTATTCTACTAGCAAAACGTAGTTATTAGCGAAAATCGCTCTTTCTTTGACTTCAAATCATATTCTCAACTCAAAATTTAAAAAAGTTAATGAAATCAAGAAAACAGTTTAAAATAAATCGTATGCGCGATCTATTAGCACAATCCATCTTCTCTCAGAGTCTAGCTGGCCGAGTGGTTAAGACGACAGGTTTAGGAAGCGGGATGTCGGGAGTTCGAATCCGAGGTTGTCTTCGTACTCTGTTTTTGCTATAGTTTGCAGTGAGTTTGATGTGTCAAGTTTGACGCGTAGTGACTAACTCGTTTGCGTGAACTTGTTTCAAACTTGCACTCTTGCCGTGTCAATCTTGTTGCAAGCTTGCAGATTTGCAGAGCAAGATTGCTGCAAACTAAAATTGCTACCTGGGTTGGAGAGGGAGGTACCAGGTCAGGAGTCGTCCTCGTCATCTGACCGCGGTTCAAAATTACGAGGTCCGTGACAACATAGCCCTCGTGTTGCTTCAAAATGGGACATTAATATAACTAAACTAATTTAATTTTTTAATTAATTAAAATTTTTTAATGTTAACTTTTTGAAAAACTTGATTGAAATGGTTTCCATATAGTCCACAATAGATTTGATTTTAAAATCATTGTGTGTGCAATTTTGAGTACGTACGAAGGAGAGCGCTTACTATTTTCATTAGTTTCCTATTTTGACACATATGCAATTTCCAAAGATTTCTTAATGAAGTAGTTCCCCAGATGAGTGAACTGAACAAAATTTTTGCTCTCAGAATCGATTTACGGAGCTTTTTGCTTTTCCCGCTTTCGAAGTGAGAAATTAATTTAGAAATCGTAATATCGCGAAACTGTTCCATAGGTGATGTTTATGCGCGTACCTAAACCACGTGATTTGGCTTATTTTTAATTCTTTTCGTTTACATCGGTTATTTTATCATTTTAGTTTGAAAATGATCGAAATAAAGGTTTAATTTTTTCATTTTAGTTGAGGTTCTCTAAATAGAGAGAACGAACTTTTGTTAATGATTTTTATTAAATTCATTGCTGTTCTTTCCAGGCAGCATTAATTTTTTTATGGAAACTGGCAACGTGCAGTAAGTAGCTCCTGAAAACAAAAATAAATAACTTCGCGTCGCGCCACAATTTGATTGTAAAAATTGGGATAACAGTCTTTTTTGCTAAAAATCCCTCAACCTCGTATCTCTCCGAGATACAATTCAAGTCAAGATTGTAAAAAATTGATAACCAAAATATTTCGACACCGATTGCAATTTTTTCTTCATCTAATAGATTGATAAATTTAGTTCTTTATTTAATTGGATAGTTGTATTCTCATAATTTGATAGACATAATAAAGCCATGTATTGTTAAATACTGAAAAGATTTTTCCTTTTATATTGTTCTACTTTAAACCTTCAGTCAGAATATTCTGATTACGATTTTAATATTACAAAACCATTTTAATAAATTAAAACTTTTGGAATGAAATTTTAAAAATAAAGAATTATACAGAAATAAGAACATTTAAGACATATTTCTAAATTCTGTTTCTATTTGTTCTGCACAAATTCATAAATACTGCCCTGGTGAACTGAATAATGAGCAACTCGAAATAAAAATTTGTTCCTAATTCTTTGTGCAATAGATTCGGAAATTTAGCTTTCCAATTGCTGTGCTGGGTGAATTTTGTAAAAACATAATTATTTATCTTAACGATAAATAATTACCTATTTTTATTCTAAATATAAGGGATACATTAATTTCATTAGGACAGTTAAATATATATAATTCACTTTTTGTTTAATTAAATGAGTAATATTCTAGATTCTTTAAAGAATATTATAGATAAACAATGGATAAATAAGTTGAATGTGGTAAAGTATGAACATTTTTTACTATTCACTATTTGTTCATCTTAGTGTGATGTTGCTAAACAGTTACATTGATTAAAGGGACTGTTATAAAGGTGTCTATCTGTTCTTCTGGATTGAATAAAATTGTATAAAAATAAATAGAGACAGTAATTATGTTAAGTAACTAATGAATATTTTTTTAGAGTTTGTTGGTTAAAATTCATGAAACTCCTTGAATTTCAAACTGTAATTACCTTTACAATTTTATTGAAATTTGCCTGAAATTATCATTGTATAAACATGCATATTTACAAAGTGTGAAAGGAACAAAAATTACTAGAAAAGTTTCACTTTTAAAATTGTTAGTTTTGTTTTTCTATTATATATTTATGTAATCTCTAATATATATATAACAAATAAGAAACAAACATAGCAGAAATGTTAATTCTTGGTTTATCATAATGTTCGGGGTAAAGGACAGTGTTTTTAGCTATATGCCAGCACTGTTCGCAGAAAACATTACGATTTCACTAATTTTTCAGCGGTTCGTTTAGATTTTACTTACCCTGATGAGCATCTATACGCTTTTACCGATTTACTACAGTCTCTCCATTTTATTTCAACATTTTTTGACTTTCATGATATTGATATATATATATATATATTTAATTTGCAGCTTTATATATTGATTTTTTTTCTTTTCTGTCTTTTACAGTTTATTTTAGAATCACTTTTACAATTACAAATTTAAACTACTCACCAGAACTAGGCCAAAAGACTTCACCTGAATTTAAGAGGGTCTCTGAAGAACTAATTTTAGCTTTAGAAGCACTTTATAGGACAATACCTGGTCAACAAGCTGTTACTGTTATTTCATTCCGGTAAGTAATATTTATAAATTAAAGAAATATTGTTCATTTCAAGTTTGTAAATATACTATTTAAAAATTATCTATATTACTCTTCTTTAAAAAGAAAATTATTTAATTAAAAAAAACGTTCATCAAAACCTAGAGTTCAAATTTTTTGACGGTTACAATACTTTCTTTCTCTTTGTTACAAGAAAGTAAAAATAATAAATTAGAAAGTAAAGCTGCATTCTTGGATCAAAATCTTGTTTCCAATATCAAGAGGACAATTTTTTTATTCTTTAATTTCAATTATTTAACAATATTTTTAATGTGGTGTGAATCTTTATATAGCGGCCACAAGTGTTCTTTTTCTTCTGTTCAAAGAGTAAGACTTCAGTCATCAACAACATCAAAAGTCCAGTTTTGAATTTAGTTGAATGTGTAGGATGCATTGAGAAAGATGAATCTCAACGGCAACTGTGGTCCACCCACCAAAAATTCCAATATGTGCTTCTTGAAGAGTGTGAAAAACTGTCAAAACAAAGGCATAACATGTATAGGATTTTTTCCCCCCTTTCAAACTGTGCAAAAAAAAAAAAAAAACCTTTGTAATCACTCCAGTTTTCAGCAACCTTCTAAAGTTAATTCAAATTCATTCATTAGGTTGTTGTACTTGCATTAATTTGCTTGCCAATGATTTTTGTATTGGTTTTAATTATTGTAAAGTCAGTGGATTCCTCAAAATAAAATTATCAGAATAGTGATTTTTCCTAATGTAATAGCTTTTACAAAAATGCAGTCTTATTTAAAGCATGGAATGTCACATTGTAAAGATGATTCGACTTTTCTTTATTCAGGCCAACTCAGTCAGTTCTAGTCACATTAGATGTTGGCTCCTTGGGCAACAATGACAGATCTAGTATAGAAAAAGTGATAAAAGAAGCTATTCTTTCTGGTAACATTGGAAGGTACAGAGTATCAGCAGATAACTTTTCAATCAGAGGATTTGGAGGTATGCCTTTTTATTTCCTTCCCGATTATTTTTTTTTCTGTATGAAATATATGCTTGTATACTAAACTTTTCATTAAAAAAAGTAGTTTTGGAACGGTAATTTAAAACTCTGTAGTATACACATGGGTCGATCCAGACGAAAATTGGAGCCATTTTGCGGCCCCTTCACAAAATTCCACTTCATAAGAACGGCCCTTTACAAAATTCCACTTCATGAAAATGGCCCCTTCACAAAATTCCACTTCATAAGAACGACCCCTACACAAAATTCCACTTTATAAGAACGGCCCCTTCACAAAACTCGAATTCACAAAACCACCTGAAGATGCTTGTAAACAACGAAGACAGACACCTGGAACAGTCCTTGAGAAAATTAAACACATTCTCTGTTTGAACATTTATAAAAAATGCGAGATTATTCAAATCTGTGTCAATGAAGATAGAACATATTACAATGCACAATAATCTTTGACCTATTAAAGGACTTAAATATCTATCCATCAAGAACATCCTTTGTGATAAAAGTATGACACCTTTTCCATTAATTATTAATACATTAAATACATATTCATGTGTCGATCCAGGCGAAAATTGGGACCGTTTTCCGGGGTGTTCCACTTCATAAAAACGGCCCCTTCACAAAATTCAAATTCATAAAAATGGCCCCTTCACAAAGCTCAAATTCACAAAAACGGCCCCCTTTACAGAATATGGAAATATGACTATAGAAATATGACTACTAAAATTGAAGGTTTTACGTGATATAAAAAGTTTTCACAACAATTTTTTTTTTCACAAATATTTTATTTGATTGATTAGGTTTGTAGAAAAATTGACCTGTATACAAGCAGCCATGAAGAAAAAGGCATATAACAAAAAAATAGTACAGTTTAATTGCTACCTGCTGATATTTTCAAATATCAACGCAATTTAATTAAGAAAGAAACTTATGAAAGAGGACATATTATGAATACTTGCAATATTAATTGCTTACTGCAATTTACTTGAAGCTCATAATTGGTTATTCTACTGGCTATGATACCAAACTTTATTGCAAGTCACTTTCGAAGCCTGTTGTTGAAACCAGGGTTTTTCTTTCGCCCCATAAAACTAGTATTTTCTCAATGACTTCAATTGTTATGATGCCATTGAGAACTTCTTCATAATTATTTTGTCATCAAGCTGATCATGAAATCCTCCCCAACCTTTTGCTTGGTATAAGTTTTGATTGTTAGTTTAAGCATCATAAGGATGGTCTCCATTATGGTTAAAAGCATTGCAGCATTCTATTGTAAACCATTATGATGAATGGTTTACAATAGAAATGAAACATGTTAAAGTTTATTAAAGACAATATAATAACCTAAAAAAATAACATTAGATGGAAATTAAAGCAAATATTTCAAATTGCTTGTAAAATTCATGGAAATAATAAAAATATTGCTTAATAAAGTAGGAAATCTGATTGAACTTTTGAAAGAAAATGTTTTAAGTAATATGTTTTGCTGTACATGTAAGGCTACAATTAGTTTCAATGACAAAATTGTAAGGAAATAACTTGATTTTCATATATTTTATCAAAGATGCATTTTAAATATGTCTCTATATTTTATTTCGTTGAAAACTTCATGCGTCTGTTAAAAATATTTTTTACTCAATGTATGTAGTCAGCAGCAACTATAAAAGGTTTTAGATAGATAGTGTGATATATATATAAACCCTGCTTCTGCAATAAAATAATTAATAATAATTTTAAACTATGCGCATAAGTGATTTGATAGCAATTAAAATTTTATTTTAAAATTTAGCCCCTGCACAACCACTGCCTCCCTCTGACGAGTGTCCAAGAGATCAGTTAAGTTGTACATCTGGAGAATGTATAAGCATATTAAAAAGGTGTGATGGACATGAAGATTGTCGAGATGGATCTGACGAACTTGGATGCCGTAAGTTAACAACTTATTTTTAAATTTCAAGTTATGTTTAAAACAGTTAAATAAAATAAGTAAGCCATCTCATAAACTATAGTAAAGGGTCTAAATAGCTATTTTATTTAGTAATATTTTTAGAGTGTGTGAAATCGGTTTCGATTTTGTAAACATAAGTCGAGGGAGGGTACAAAGCAAGAAAATAGCTGAATAAATTAAGATTTTGAAATATATCTTTGTGAGGGATTTTTTGTAAAAGAAAAAGGACATTGATTGAAAATCAGAGTATATATTGCAGTACAAAATTGTATATTGCAGTTTGGAAGCATTTTGTTTTCTTCTTATCTGAATTTTACTTGCTTCTGCTTGTTATTCATTTTTTGAATTGAATATCTAATTGGCTTGTGGCAGAATTTTGTCTTTTAATTTAAAGGGTTGCAAGCTTGAATATGAGTTGTCATATTTCCGCCATGTGTTTAGCCTGTTGCATGCTAAATCTGGCTAGGGATCAACTAACTATATGATGGTTTTGTAATAAAATTTGTAGAATGTGGCACTTTCACAATCTGAGATTCATTATAATCTGGTGAAGGCTCAGAATTGCTATTATTAACATAACCTACGTGTTATAATATAACTTTAATATATGAAACATTTCAAATTTTAGTACATATCACATGGCAATATTAAAATGATAGTGGAAAAGAACCTTTAAATGTAACCTATGCAGTTGATATTAATGAATGCTGTTTTGCTTGATTATTGAAGGAAGTAGAGTAGCATTTTTGTTACAATGTTTGTAATTGTTGATAGAAGTTTTTAACCCCTTGCCCTACATTTTTATTCAACCTCCTAATTGGAAGCCACCACCCATTTTGGATATTTTTTATTATTTCAAACTATTTAAGATGGTAAAGGATACTTGAGACATTTAAGCGTGACCAGGTGATTTTCGAATTTACAATTAATTGTTAAGTTGACTTAATTACGGATTTAACCCTCTGATTCCTAAGGCCATTGAAATAAAGGGTACTCAAAATATGGGAACATCTGAGCTTCTCTATCAAAGATAAGGGAAATTTACTTCCCCCCTCAAAAACCACAATGACAGCTGGCATTGTCCGAATTGTTAGAAAACTCCCTTCTTCCCCAAATGCATCTGGGCGAGCCACTCTGATGAAGAAAGCATGTGCCGTGGATGTGAAATCAATTACACTTAACGAAAGGGGGTGGAAATTTCAGAGTGACATTCGGACTTCTATCGTCTTTTGCTTGAAGGGACATATTGGATGGTCCCATATCAATAAAGTTAAATAGATTACTGGCACAAAAGATCTGACCGTATGACATGCGACGCGGACCAAGAAGGGGTTAATTATCTAATTTGTTTCCATTTCGGAATCTGCTATCTAATTGATGCCACTGTTTAATTTTTGTCTCTAAAATTTTGAATTAACATAAAACAATTAACAATGCTTACTAATTGACCTATTTTTATAAATTTTTTGCTTCTAGCTTTAAGGATTGTTTTTGTGATCTCTTTGCCTGAAGTTGCTCAGTATTGAACTGAGTTGTTGTTCATCCCTGTATCCCTTGTAGTGTTTGAGTACAAGATCTTTTTTACCCGAGATTCAAACCATGGTTAAAGTAAAGTTTACAGTGCAAAGCCTTTTCTCTCCACTTTAGCTCGTCAATTCCTTGCCGCCAAGCAGAAGACGGATTGGCGACGTCAGAACATTTGTTTGGGTTGCGCAAGAATGTTCCTATTTGTGTCTTGTTTGTGCAGGAATCGTTATATTTTTATTTCGCACTTCAGCGTTGCGATTTCATTGGTCAGGTATGTGCTATCTACGATTTCATTGGTCGATTTCTTCGAATTTGAATAAAACTTCATTTGAAATTTATTGTTTGGAATCAAAATTCTCATTGTTGGAATTTTTTTTTTTAAAACCTAGATTCATAACATTCAATGAAAAAGCGAAGCTACTATTTTCCTACTTTGCAGAAAGTGAAGCCGCTGATGTTTTTTGTTTTTAGTTTAAAAAATTTGCCCAGTGGCATTGCATACGAAAATTCTCGTTTTTGGAATTAAAAAAAAACCTAGATTCCTAACATTCAATGAAATAGCAAAACTACAATTTTCCCGCTTTGCTGAAAGAGAAGCTGCTGATGTTTTTTTTTTGTTCAAAAAATTTGCCCGGAACCTACTTTGGTGCCGCAGGCATTGCATCCACAAGGAAACAATAAAATGCTCACTGCGCACCTGAAACAAATGTTCTCACATCGCCAAGCCATCTTGCTCTTGGTGACAAAAAGTTGGCGATCCTAAGAGAGGAGGAATAGCTGTGCACCGTAAACTTAACTTTTACCCAAACCATTGTACATCTCATCCAAATGTTTCATGTCTGATATTCTTCATATTCTTCTTCATTTTCATCATTGCTACCATTCAGTCCTCATCTTCATCATAAGAAATCTGCTCTTGTTTGCAAATCTGTCCTTTTCATTCATTTTTGTACCATTGTCATTTGCATCCATTTACATGTTGTGTTGTGTATGTGAAAAGTGATGTCGGAGGTCTGATGGGTCTGTCATGTTCATTTGTTACATCCAGTTATCCTTGCATCTTGCTTCTAACATTCCCTTCTTATGATGTGGAGTCATATGAATGTGCCAAGTCTGATTGCTTAGCACCTAGTTGCTTTCATCAGTTCCATTAGTTCGTATCTTTAATATTTACAGACGGGACACAAACTTCACATTTTATACCAAATGCTGATGGTGGTTGTCGTAGCGACAACCAAATGATTTGTGAAGATGGAACTTGCATTGATACCATTCGGGTGTGTGATGGAGTGAGAGATTGTTCTTTTGGAGAAGATGAGCAAAATTGTGGTATGTTTATTTTGCATGGATAAAGCTGCTGTCTTTTATTAGCCCCTTAACAATAAATGCTGAAATTGTCTAAGGCAAACTGTTAAATTTTTTAATGCACATTAAGGGGCTAAATAAAAAAATATATATATAAATAAGGTTAATGGTGAAGATTAAAAGAACCTGCCAGTTTTCTAGAAGAAGAAAGTAAATATCAAGTTTTTATTTTATTGTTTAAAAGGTCTATAATTCAGGCATATTCAATGGAGATGATTCTGTTTTGCATTAAAATCTTGAAGAAAGTGTGTCAGTTTTTAAAAATGCTGGTATTTCTAAGAGCATTACTGAACTGGGTGATTCATAAAAAATAATCTTGGAAATTATTTACATTTTAATCACAGTAACTTTTAAGATTTTTGTTAGTTTTTTTTGTTTGTTTAACAAACATCTAAACTAAAAAAATTGTTGTTTATAGTTATATTGAGAGCAATTAACTTGTATCCAGTGACACATTTTCTTACAAGTTTCCTGTGAAAAATTCTTCAGATTTCAGATTCAATGTAATGTTCTGCACAACAGAATTCTCTACTCAATACAACTTGTAGTAGCATCTTGAAGCATTGGTTTCGTAATTTTGCAGATTGGAATAAACATTATTTTGTTTAACATATCATTCTCTGCATCAGTTCTTTTATTCTTTTTTACTGACGCTAACTAATGTAGTAAGTTGATTACAAATTATTTATTTTTACTGAAGTTCTAGCAAATCAGTCGTTGGAAATCCTTCGACTTCTTTTGATATACAGTTCTTATTCACACATTAATTTATTTTTAATGTTTTAAGTTTTTTGTGTTTGATGCATAAGCATTTTTTTGCACAATTGTGCTTACTGTTTTCTACATTTAAAGGTATCACTACTTGCCCACCTGGTCAGTTTCAATGCGATGGCTCTAGATGTGTTGATGAGCGAAGGAAATGTGATGGTAGACCTGATTGTGCTGATGGATTTGACGAAAGTGATTGTGAAGGTGAGGCTTTGTTCTTAAATTATTTTTGAAAATGTAAAGTAAAATTTTAAAAAAATCCATAAACTTTTGTAAATGTAGTTGTAATTGGAAATACATCTCCAGAAATTCCTTTCTAGTTTCTTTGTAAAATTTATTTCAAGAGTTATTTATTCCACCGAAAATATTTTGTTTTAAAATTTTTCAAGTTATAAGCTTGGAAATATCTCTTTTCTGTATGATGCATCTTTTAATGATTTATTTAATTTCAAATGATGAATATTTGTTTTTAACAGGTCAAGAAATGTGTTTTGTTGATGAATGTTAAAATAAGCTGCTTTTTTGTGTACTAAAATTTTTTTAGCTCTTTCTTTTTAAAATTGGATTATTTTCTTTGGCATGATTCATTACACTATGGTTTAGTTATTTATAGAATTAGTTATGATTGTTACCTATGCTTTTATTTTAGAAATATGGAAAAAGAGCAGACATAATGGGGGGAAAAACACTTGATGCAACATATTTTATGCAGTGGAGCATTTTTTAATTTAAATTACGTTTTGAAAGATATTCTTGTATATACTTTTCCATTAAACATTTAATCATTGCATATCTCTATATAGAGGGTACAAAGATAAAAATACAAAATAAGGGACGATTTAATTGTGAAAGAGTTAAAAATACAAAAATAACATTCTAATTTTACAATTATATAAACAACAACAATAATAATAATTTGTTATTATTTTTGTGTTTTTAACTCTTTTACAATTAAATCGTCCCTTATTTCGTATTTTCATCTTTGTACTTTGCAATTTTTCCTGGATGATGCAGTACTTGCACACACCAAATAAATTGCCTCTATTATTGATGTTTTCTCGTTTTTAGATATTCAATCTATATAGAGGCTGTATTTAGAATGCTGTTCCATTTAAAACATTTCATTAATTTTCAGTTGAAAAGTAAACATTCTCATCCCTTTGCCTTATCCCTATTGTCAGTTTTGTATGAAGAATAGCTTTTAGGTTTTTTTCTTAGAATGTAAAATGAAAAGAGTAATTTTAATACTTATGAAATTTTGTATGTATATTCAATTTCTTATACCTTTTTGAATGATTTAATAGAAGTGCTTAAGACAAATAATTAATTCCCTTCCAGAAATTCCATTCATTTATAAATATTATATCATAAATATATCATATTCTCATTTAAAAATTTTCTTCTTGAAAATAATAAAATTAATTTATGTATGTAAATTATGTAAAGATGCTTACAAATTTTGCTTTTAAATGAGGGTGGCTACATACTTGTGGACAGTAAATATTTTGAATTAAACTTCATTAATTTTAACATTTTATTATCTAAATATTGAAAATATTTTGCACAACTGCTCCATATCAGTTATGAATGAACTCTTTATTGAAGTGTTTTTAAATTTGTTTCACAAATTATGTTTTGGACTGTTTCAAGAAATATTTGTTCAAGAATTTTATAAGCTTATGAATAATTTAATTTTGTTTAATCTTTTGGCTTTTTCATTTCAAGTCAATTATACTTTTTAACAAATTGGTGATGATAAAAATGTTATTAATGATTGCATCGATTGAAAACTTTCATCGGAATTCTTTTTGTGTACAACTAAATATTGATGCATTCAACTGCTATTCAGTAATCTTTATGAAATATTGATCAGCTCTGTGTGAAGTATAAATTTAGGAACCGTCTCCTTTTTTCAAACCATTCGTTTGTAGAATCTTTTTTTGTGTGTTCATTTCATGTTTTGTTTTGTTTTTGCTTGATATGTCTATGTATTGCTTGGAAATTTACTTTGTAGTTTCGTTTATTTTCTCTGCTTATGTTTCATTTTTTAAGTTTCTTTATCCCCCTTTTCTTTTCCAAAATTTATTTTCTTGTAGTAACCCCTAGAACTGGGACGTGCCGTGCTGATGAGTTTAGATGTGGGGATGGGCAGTGCATTCAATCTAGTTTGAGATGTGATAGGAAGTATGATTGTCAAGATGGCTCAGATGAGGTTTCCTGTGGTAGGTTTGTGATATGTAGTTTGCCCAGTTAAAAATAAAATGGTACTTTTCTGTTGGTAAATAAGCAGCCAAAATACACTGCTCTAAAAAATTAGGTGATATTTCAAAATTAATGTGAAGATATATTATTTGTTAAACAAGATCATTAATATTTCTTGAGCTGAAAGTTGTAAGAGTGGTAGAGAATCTTGTAAGAACTTCTGGACAATTCGATCTTGTCCACGCCCCATCACTGTCAGTGTTTTGCAAATCTTGGATGACCATACACCCTACTGAACAATTAATGTGTGGCGCTTTCGTCCACTTCGACATGTTTTAGTTTACCCCCACCAGTATGCGTACTGCTCACTCATGATAATTGAGTTTGCATCTTATTTGCATATCCAAACAACTTTGATGGTTTTTTTCATATTCTTCTTTAATAAAAAAAAAAAAGGAAATGAATTTTTTTTATCACTTCATTTTTTGAAATATCCCCTAATTTTTGTGAGTAGTGTATGAGCAAATCAGCCATGTGTAGCAACCTCATTAGAAAATTTGTTTCAAAATTTTCCCCCTTTTTTTTAATACTATATTGATACCATTCATTACTTCATAGCTATATTTATGTTTGGGCTTTCTGCTAATGGAAAAGTACCAATATTAAAAAAAATGTTGTTATTGTACCTGCATTTATGTGCATGAGTGCTTTTATATGTTACCTGTTTTTCCTCAGTTTTTGTGCATTTTTCCCTCCTATTACTGTGGATGTGTGTGGCATTGAACCTTTTAATGTGTGTTATATGCTTATTATCTTTTTAATATGAACTGATGTAGATTTCTGTTTATTGTTGAATATGAATTATCCTGTGGTATAGAAGACTTTGTTTACACATTCATTATTAAAAAAAACTTCAGTTCTATAATTTTGTGATATTTGTAACTTGTCCATTAGTAAAACTGCATTACAATCTGATGTCTGCGATGGGTTGTAGTGCGTTATTTAAGGAATTCATTTTCAGAAATCAGATGTACCGTGATTTGAAATATTGTTGAATTTTACATTTTTAATAGTTTTCTTTCTTAGTTAAGTTCTTCTTAAATAGTTTATAAGCCTTTTAATATTATTTATCATTTAGCCAGATTACTTGTTAGTAGCCAATCTACAAGCAGCATTTTTTATTGTTAATGATTTAAAGGCTAATGCAGCATATTGGAAGCTTATTACATTCAAATGTAAAATATTCTGTTTTCATAATGATGCTTTGTTAAATTACTTTTTATAATAGTGTGCCTGATATATTTCAGTATTAATAACTAAAAATTGAATTTTGTTGACAAAAATAAAAATTTTAAATACTATCAAAATTTTAAAAAATAAAAATTCCTGAAAGATGTATGTAGCACATTTTATTACTTATTATTTAGTTGTGAATGAAGGCTTTTGTGTTAAATTACATTAGAAAAATGCTAATATGATTATCATTTAGCTAGATTTTTGTAAATAACGAATTCTGACATCTAAAAATTCAATTTTGGTGGAATTTGAAAGCATATCCAATTGATAATTGTGAAGTGTGTTTTTATTAAAGAAAAAGTAATAATCAGATTTCATAAGAACACAATCTGTTAGTTTTAAGCTATAAATAGGTTGATCAGTTTATTTTATAAGCAAGCAATGGTATAGAAAATATTAAGAGGAAAAATGACTTATCTCTTTGGTTTATTAATTATTTATTATTTTGATTGCCTTAGAGCCTAAAGTATGCAAACCTGATGAATTCCGCTGTGGGGATGGACAGTG
Organism: Araneus ventricosus; assembly: GCA_013235015.1. NCBI lineage: Eukaryota > Metazoa > Arthropoda > Arachnida > Araneae > Araneidae > Araneus > Araneus ventricosus. Next base: position 49,846 of record BGPR01003070.1, on the reverse strand, counting down.
CATCAAAGAACAGTTGAGATGTGATCGCAGATATGATTGTCAAGACGGATCAGATGAATTATCGTGTGGTAGGTGAAAAGAAAAGCCATGTTGTGCTATTTTTTCTTTTTTTTATGCTGGCTGAAAAAGAGATAAATATTGTCATTTTTCTGGAGCAAAATCTTTCCTTGTTTTCAAATTTGTATGATTCTTCATAATGAATGGAATTTTTTTTAAAAAAAATTCTGTTTAATTTTATGCAGTTAAAATAGCTAGGGATTATTCATTTTATTTTATTTATAAAATGTTAGTGGCAATGCATGAAATGTAGGTATTCTGAAGCATGTCTAACATTTTCAAGCAAACTATGAAATACATTTTTTTTTGTACATATTTTCCCATTTAGTTGTGTAGAATACCAAGGCACATTATAGAATATTAAAATTTTGAAAAAGGCTTCTATTAAAACTTTGCATTTTAAATTTCAATCCTGATATCCTTTGTACCTATAAATAGTTTAGCATTGATTTCTTTCTATGGAAAAATCTTATTTAATATTTCTTGCATTTTTAGGTTTGGTAAAGTCTTTTCTTTCTTCTTAATGTTTTGCCAAAATCGCTTTTTTTATTTCTAGATAATGTTCAGATATTCAATACAGTGACTAGGAAATATTTGTTAATTTTTGAAGAAAAACTGAAATTTTATGCTTCCCCTAAAAATGTCAGGCATTTCACAGAATACTGGCATTGAAGACAATGTCAATAACATATATTTTTATGTTTAAAATTTTTATTTCATACAGAAGAAATTTATTTTGTTTTATTATTTCAAATTTTTTTATGACCTTATTTTTTGTTTCGGATATTCAGAGCCTGGCAGAGAAAGAACTTGCCAGCCAAATGAGTTCCGTTGTAGCACTGGGCAGTGTATTGATGGTAGTCTTAAATGTGATAGAAAATATGATTGTCAAGATGGCTCAGACGAATTATCATGTGGTAGGTTTTCATACAGTTAACACTGTCTTCATTTTTGTTTCAAACATTGACAGAAACAAAACAAAACATGCAAAGTTAATTTAAAATATAAAATATTTTGCAGGTAATTGTTCTTAGTTTACCATGCATAATTTTGCATGTTACAAAAGAATTTATTTTTTACATTTTGGTTTTATAGTTTCATTCTGTTTAAATTTAATTTTCTTATGTATTGTTACAAATAATGATTTCTGTCATAATTTTAAAGCTTTTTTATAGCTGTTAAGTTCAATTTTTATTTAAATTATTAATCGAAAATCACAATGGAATTTAGTTTTATAATGTGAAGCATCGTGTAAAAAATTTCTTTAATAATTATGCATATTTTTATATTTTATTTTTCCGAATTATTTTTTGATTTTGTAATTATTTTTTCTTTAATTTTGTGCACTTTTCCTGATAATTTTTTTAAATGTTTTTTTCTGTCATTCATTTCTCAGAACCAAAGGCTTGTCAGGCTAATGAATTTAGGTGCAGTAATGGGCAATGCATTGATAGTACTCTTAAATGTGATAGAAAATATGATTGCCAAGATGGCACCGATGAATTATCATGTGGTAGGTTGTCATACATTTCTTCTACGACCACTGAACTATAATTTTGTACAAAAATATTTCGGTGGTTAAATTCATAATAAATTTAAAATTTTTATTTTTCAATTTCATTTTTATTTTACAATCTTTTTCTTTTATTTTCATTATTTTTTTTATATTCAGAACCCAAAACTTGCCAGGCAAATGAATTCCGTTGCGGCAATGGACAATGCATTGATAGCAGCCTTAAATGTGATAGAAAATATGATTGTCAGGATGGTACCGATGAGTTATCATGTGGTAGGTTTTTAAAAAGATTGCTTCCTTATAGAATTTTATCTATAACTATCTATACTGTAAATTTTAAATACAATAAATTTTAGTTCAACAGTAAAAGCAAGCTAAACATGATTATGCAAAACTTAAGAACGACTGAAATTTCATAATTTCTAAGCAGCAGTAGAATAAAATCAGCTGTAAATCTGGAGAAATTTTGATTGGTTATACAGTGCACATTCATTACTGTTTCGAGTATATAAAAATGTATCCAAGAACCACTTTTCTATGATGCAGAGTTTTTGAGAAAAATGCAAAAGAAAAAGTGTGACATCACATCTGGTACATAGAAAATAAGCTTTATTAGAAATAGGAGCAGCATTATTTGACATGAAATTCTGTTTGTATAGGAAGCACTCAAAATGTTTACTGTGCATTTTGAGGCATACATTGCTCAATAGCTAGCTGTGCATGATCAAGCTAATGATCTTCAAAAGAGCTCTTTTTCCAATAGTAAATGAGGTTTGTTTGGCCAATTCCTGCATATGTCCCTGTAGGAAAAACTCCACAGAAGTCTTATCTGGCGATCATACTGGTCACACAGCCAGACTGTTTTGCTGTGTCAGATGGTTCCAATAAAACTTATTTTTAGTGGTCTGTATGTGATGTCATACTTTTTTTTTTGTTCTCAAAAATTAAGAATCTTAAAGATTTGGTTCTTTAGTCTAATGTAATCTGAACTAGAAATCTTGCTCTACAGTTTTTGTGGCCTCTACTGAACACCACATATATTACATAACATACTTTTGGAAGAACTCTTTATTTCTTTTAGTTTCTACTTTTTTATTTTAAAAATTTAGTATAATCTAAAAATTTGAATCGTCATTTCTTCATTCTTGCATAAAAAGTTCTTAATTAAAACATCCTACAAGTCAATTTATAGACATTAATATCTGTAGTATTAAAGAAAATAAATTCTTTCAGGTATAGTATTTAGCTAAGACAGACCTCAAGCGTACATGCTACTAGTAGTACACAAAGATCATACCATTTAGCAAATGGCATGAATAGTATGATGTTGCTTAGTTTGTGCCACCAAACAATTAATTTCAAATGATTCACAATTGCTTCTTTCAGAAATGGCTTTCTTTGGTTATATTCATTGGATTTTTTTTTTGTATTTATTTATTTATAGTTTGCTTTATTTTAATTTATTGCTTTTTTATTATTTTGCCCATTAAGAACCTAGTAGAGAGAGAGCATGTCAACCAAATGAGTTCCGCTGTAGCAGTGGTCAGTGTATTGATGACAAACTGAGATGTGACAGGAAATATGATTGCCAAGATGGCACTGATGAATTATCATGCGGTATGTTTTCACAAAACTGTTCATTTTTAATGTTAACTGCATTAAATAAACTTACAAGTGCTAACTTATCTTGTAGAATATTTTTCTTGTAATGCAACTGTCAACTATCTTTCAAATTCTTTTTCTTTAATATTTTCATATTCTTCTATAATTTTGTTTAGTTTTAAACAATGTAGTTTCGCTTACTAATTGTCGTATGTAATTTCCTTGGTTGTTCAGAGCCAAAAGCTTGTCAGCCAGATGAATTTAGGTGCAGTAATGGACAGTGTATTGATAATAGTCTTAAGTGTGATAGAAAATATGACTGTCAAGATGGAACAGATGAGTTGTCTTGTGGTAGGTCCAAGAAAATTGTTCTCAACCCTCCCTATTTTATTTTTACTTCAAATTAAAAAGCAGTTTTTAAAATGCTTCATATTCATGTCCTAAAATTCACTTAATATATAAAATGACTTACAACATTGTGTCTGTGAGCTCTATTTTTAAAACCTGTGTAAATTTTCTTTTTTCTGTCCTTTCAGTTTTGATTATTTTTCATTTCCTTCTTTTATTTTGCTTAGTTATGATTTAGTTTTGCTTACTAATTTTCATATATAATTCCCTTGGTTGTTCAGAGCCAAAAGCTTGTCAGCCAGATGAATTTAGGTGCAGTAATGGACAGTGTATTGATAATAGTCTTAAGTGCGATAGAAAATATGACTGTCAAGATGGAACAGATGAGTTATCCTGTGGTAGGTTCATGGAAATTATTCTTAATCCTCCCTGTATTATTTTTACTTGAAATTAAAAAGCAATGTAAAAGAACAAAAATCGGTCTGAAACGTTTTTACTTCAAATTTCGTTCGTAAATAGTTTTAATGTTTTGGGTCAATTAATTAAATAGTTAAATTTTCATCAACAAAAAGCGTTAAAATAAACCAGATCAATAGTTGTTCCCGATATAAATTGTGAATCGTCTGCTTTTAAACTTTTCTTCGGTATTCTTCCAGAATTTTGTTTATATGTTCTAGCAACAGCTCTTCATACGTATTCTTGTTCTTTAACAATAAAAAATACATTGCTACAAATTGTGAATTTTTTATATAATTGAATATTTTTTTTTAATTGGTGAAATGAGAGCAACAATTTGAACGCAAATGAAATTTGTGTCACTGAAAAGCTATTTTTTAAACTTTAATATAGTATAAAAATAGTTATTGTAACTTGACACTTTCGAAATATATCACGGAAAAATGCAAAATCTTGCTTAATTTTTAATTAACTAAAGTTTTAATTAACTTTGGGGCCTTTTTAAAGTTGACAGTGATCTTTCACTTCTTGTATAAAATATTTATAGAAATAAAAAGTGCCAAAGTCTCACCGTTGCCTAGCAATAAATTGTCTTTAAAAATGCTTTATTTCAAAATCATCTATAAGTAAACAATTTTTTAAAAAAAATTATAAAATTTGAAGGAAACGTTGCACGGAAATAAAATTGGTAGTATTGAAAAGGTAAAATTTTAAGATGGTTAACTTTTGGACTTTGAAAAGTTCATAAGTGTCTTCTTCTTTTCTTAAATAATAAGTGTGCAAAATTTGGTTGAAAACAGTCCATTGGTTTAGGAGGAGATGTGGAACATAGCCGCAATGACTTTTATTTATATTAAGATTAAAATATTCCGATACATGTCCTAAAACTCTACTTATGTTTAAAAAAGTATAATGTGTTTTATCAGCTCTATTTTCAAACTTCTAATACATTTTCCTTTCTTCTATCTGTTTTGATTATTTTTCATTTTTCTTTATTTTTGCTTAGTTTTAAATAATATAGTTTTGCTTACTAATTCTCATGTAAATTTTCCTTGGTTGTTCAGAGCCAAAAGCTTGTCAACCAAATGAGTTTAGGTGCAGTAATGGACAATGTATTGATAGTAGTCTTAAGTGTGACCGAAAATATGACTGTCAAGATGGAACCGATGAGTTATCATGTGGTAGGTTCATGAAAATTGATTTCAACCCTTCCCT
>BGPR01003070.1:23824-40652 GCA_013235015.1 Araneus ventricosus | reverse complement strand
TCCATTATGTTTATATGAATGAAACCCATAAAGAGAAATGAAATCATGTATTAAAACTGCATTACTTCGTAAGTTTTTTCCTAAAGCAGCACTTTAAATATTAAAATATCTTAGAGGGGTGATTGTGATCCGCATATAGAAGGAATATCAATTTTTTTATTTCTCATTTAGAATTTCTGAATGTTTGAAATATAAAATCGGTATCTTTCTCAAATTGAACAGACATATCATCCAAGGATCAATTAGTTTAAAAATTATAGCTATGTATGAATTCAAACTTTTTTTTTTAATAATGCTTCTTGTCAGAAAATCTCAATCAATATCTTATTAGTAAAGGTTTTAGAGAAAATTTATTGAAAACCTGGACAGTTTACCAGTTTTATTGATATTCTATAAATCATTCCCATCTTGTTAACAGTTCATTTTGCAACACTTGTTATGGATATTTCGGGTTCTGATTTAATACATGGAACTTGGTGATCATGCATCTACCTTGAACTTACAATCATGAACATATGTATATCACACAAAATTCCTAGAGTTTAACCCCTCCCCACCCACCTGCCAAAAAAAGCAAATTATTCTTAGTAAATATTTTTAACTATTGACCCTCCCAAAAAAGAAAAACGTAGTTTAAATTAATTTTTTAATAATTAAAAAAATCATACACTTTTATTTGGCTATAAAATTGCTTGAAAATAAATATGCATCATGTTAATCTTTCCATATTTAAATTGTTACATTTTACTCAGGACTTTTAAAAGTGGTCCAATCACCCTTGATATTACATGTCATCATTTTTAAAGCTCCTTCTTTGAGTTTTGATTATTTTCCTTTTTTTTAGTATAAATCTCATTTTTTGCTTATTAATTTTTATATAAATTTCCTTTGGTTGTTCAGACAAAGCTTGTCTCAAATGAGTTTAGGTGCAGTAATGGACAGTGTATTGATAGTAGTCTTAAATGGACCGAAAATATGATTGCAAGATGGAACAGATGAGAGCAATAATGCACTGAACGAAGTAACAGTTTAATTAGCCATGTCAGAAGAAGAGTTATACATGATAATTTTGTATTAAAAATTCATCTATGAATTCAGTTGTGTCTAACAGTGAACAGACATCCACACTGAGATTTAAGTGCTTTGGTGTGTTTATAATTCTCATTCAGTTTGACTTAATGCATCCAGTTTGTATAAATAATGATGAGTTTATTATGCATCTTATTTAAATTATAAATTTGCATTTAGATAAGTTAGTTTCCTTAATTTTTTTTTCTTTGAACACTTTGACTGCCAACTACGAGATAGCTCGTAGTTGATGGTCTCATCCAGGTTGCTGATTACAAGTTATCTCGTAGAAATTTGGATCAAATTGGCTTTTATGATCAGAAACCACAATTTGCCTTGGCAGTCAAGCAACACATACATATTTTGTTATATTCCTAGTTTTTACTTTATTCGTGACTAGCTGTTATGTCCAATGTTGCTCAGGATTAAAACACTTGTATGTCTAATATTTTTAATGAAACAATTTTTGTATAGAAAATTATAATACAAAAATACCTTTATCGTCTGAAACATTTTTACTTCAAATTTCGTTCGTAAATAGTGAAGTATAAGAAGGATTTTGATGAATGTTTTGGGTCAGTTAATTAAATAGTTAAATTTTCATTAATAAAAAGTGTCAAAATAAACCATATCAATAGTTATTCCCGATATAAATTATGAATCATCTGCTTTTAAACTTTTCTTTAGTATTCTTCCAGAATTTTGTTTTTATGTTCTAGAAACAGCTATTCATACGTAGTCTTGTTCTTTAACAATAAATACATTGCTACAAATTGTGAATTTTATACACAATTGAATTTTTTTTTTTAATTATTGAAATGAGAACAACAATTTTGAATGCAAATGAAATTTGTGTCACTGAAAAGCTATGTTTTAAACTTTATTATAGTATAAAATAGTTATTGTAATGTCCCAAAAAAACCCGCAAAATCTTGCATAATATTTAATTACTTTTAAAAAATTGAATTAACTTTTGGGCCTTTTAAAGTTGAGAATGTTCTTTCACTTTAAAAAAAATATATTTGTGGAAATAAAAAAATAAAAAAAGTTCAAAATCTCACCGTTACCTAGCAATGATGTACCATTCAATTTGCTTTATTTAAAAATCATCTGCTGTAATAATTTATTTATTAAATTTTGAAAAATTACTAAGAGTCGAAGGAAACATTTTACAGATATAAAATTGGTATCATTGAAAAGGTAAAATTTTGAACTTTAAGATGGTATAAAAATATTTTTGGGGGATAATTTGCTCAGAAGTTAATACGGAAAAACGATCTCGGTTAATTTCTAATTAACGGACTGTTTAATTAACTTTCGGACTTTGAAAAGTTGACAATCTTCCTCTTGTCGTAAATAATAAGTGTGCAAAGTTAGGTTGAAATTGCTGCAGTAGTTTAGGAGGAGATGTGGAACATACACACTTGCATACCCACAATGACTTTTATTTATATTAAGATGAATTGAACAGATGTAATGTTTTATTTTAGAAGGCCAAACATGCGAGAGAGATGAATTTCGTTGTTCAGATGGACAGTGCATTAAAAGTTCACTCAAGTGCGACAGAAAATATGACTGCCGAGATGGATCTGATGAACTATCCTGTGGTGGTAAGGAACTTTCATTAGGTTTTTAAAATATTGCTTTTGTATTGCCATGAGTCTTGTTAATTAATATTTATGAGTTGTACTTTTTCAGTCAACATTAACCTTTAATGTCCCAATTTCAATATTTAGAACCTGATATTCCCGTGTGCAAAGGCGATGAATTTCAGTGCAGTACTGGCGAGTGTATCAAGTTTTTCCAGAGATGTGATATGGTTGTTGATTGCCCCAACAGTGAGGATGAAAGTTTCTGTCGTAAGTTACATGTAGTACTATACTGTGAATGCACTTTCTTCAGATAGTGATCCATATAAAATATTTGAATTAGTAAGCATTTTATTAAGTTAAATAATATTTATTTAAAAATCATTCTTATTTAGATCTTGATTAATATGCAGATAAAATAAAGCTGCCTTCTTGTTCTGAAACTTTTGGGAGTGTAATGTATATAAAGCATTTAAAATGTACGATATCATGAATTTTTCCGTTAATGGAAATGGAATACTGTTCTTTGGGATTTTCATGCAGTCTGAACTCGGTATTCTTTAGCCGAAGTTAAAATATGGTATACGAAATTAATGACCCTGAATTGTTATTTTGTATAAATTGAATCCAGATATTAATATCCAGATTATTATTTTTTTCTGCTTAAACAATATGATATTTTTTAATTTGCCAAAGTGCATTTTCCCTGTTATCATTTAATAAAAGTGTGTTATTGATAAAACCTTTTAGATTAATATTTAATATAGTTATTAGTTTCTTTTATTGTTCATTCTGAAGCAGAATAAAACTGAGTATTTGGTAATTTTGTTTTTATTCTAATCCATATATGCTAAAATATTGATACTAGTTTTCTTGGAAAGAAATTTTTTTTCCAGTTTCTTTTTTCAGTGTGTGTTATTAATATCATAGAAAATTACCCGTCGTGGTATGCCAAGTGCAAATTGCCTCTTCATTCGAGATATTTCCTGTCAAATTTGACGTATTTAAATATATATATGCTAGAGAAATGTTTAACATTGATTGAAAACAAATAAAATAAACATGTTTTATGACGGGAAATATTTTTTTATTTACATATTTCTTTATTCAAAAAACCTCTTGGTAAACAACATTCCATGTGAAGTATTTTTCGTTGTTTTACAATTTTCCTTGTACTTCAGATGTCTATTCAAAACAAAGCACTTCTCTGCGTGTCAAACATTGCCCAAAAATATTATCAAATTATATTGTCACGATTGCAATAAATAATCGGATGCATTGTAGCGTCTAAACTATATCACACACATGATATACCACTGACTTAATTTATTTACTACTTTCTATTAAAAAACAGAAATTAATTGGAAATAGATGATTAATATAATTCAAAATTTCTCGGGAACTATGGATCATAGTGAAATAAATTTTGTATCAATCGATAGAAAATTTTATTTCACTATTTTAGAGCTATTAAATTTGAAATTAGAATGCCAATTACTCTTTTAAATTTAAAATTACTGAAATTTAGGTTCTTCAACAATGACATAATGCTGTGTAACATCTTTTTGTGCTATGGCACGAGTTTTATTTTTGGTGATATCAGAGCATTACCGAGAGCCAGATCTGGGCTATTATATTAGTAATAATAATAATGTTTTTCAATATATGTGACATGTATGCTAAATTTTGGAAGACGTTTTCATCCAGGAATGCATATTTCCATTATGACCATCTCTTTTTTAAATAAACACATTTATTTCTTTTAATTTTTTGTAATTTAATTTTTTTTTATTTTTAATTTTTGTATTTTTATTGAAATTATGTATTATTTTATAATTTATTTTCAATTCTTATACTTTTTTTCTGTTGTTTTGTATTTTGGTTTATCTGTCTTTAAGTTGCTTCAAGTTTTTCTTTGCTCTTATCATTTGAATTTTATTGTCAAACTTGATTTAGAGGAAATTGAGTGTGCTCCTGATGAATTTCATTGTAATGATAAGACATGTATTGAGAGTTATCAGAGATGTGACGGAAAACCTGATTGTCCAGACAAATCCGATGAAATGAACTGCAGTAAGTTATGAAGCTTTGAAAATATTACTTTCCCTCTGCATGTGTGTGCAATAACCAACCCACACATCTATTCCTTCAGCACTTAACCCTGTAGAAGCACTTGTAGTTGTTTGTATGGACCATTAAATTTGGTTTGTACCCTTCCTGTTCTTTAATGATCGAACCTTGATCCAGCATAAACAATTTTTATATTATTAATTAATTTTTATATTATTATGCATTTTTGAAACCAGACCCTTTTTATATTTACCAGTGTATTAGTTGTAGTCGGCGTCTTTTCCTTCACATGTGTATTGTGGATCAAGTTTGTAAATACATTAATTTTTCATAACTTTAAATGTGTTGAAAATTTAAATTTCTTCTTATCAGTTAATGGTTATTGAATGAATGATTCACTTCTGTGTAGTTTACATTGAAGAAAATTTATTTTTGATTCCGCATGCAACTCAATGGGAATTAGTAAATTATCATAAATATATAAACATACTTTTTCATCTACTTTGTTTAATACATTGCATTTAAAAAAATAGCTGATTTGTTTTAAAAATTAATAATTAATTTTGATTATTTTCAATCTTTATAACTGTGAACATAATGCAAGAAAATTAGAAATTATTCGTATAGTTTTGTAATGAATTTGAGATTAAAAATGAACATATTTTAAGATACTGTGTCTTCAATAATTACAGAATATTTATTGATGTTTGTTCTAGTTTGTCAGATTTGTATCCTATTAACTTTCCTTCATTCCCTTTCATGGTGTTTTTCTCTAATCCCATCCTTTTTCTCCTCCTAGAAAGTTTTTAGGAAATATTTTTTGTGATCATGATACTTATTATTTATGCATGCTGTATATTCCTGAAATTTGGAGCTCTTCTTTCATGTTGATGTTGCATTTTTCTAAAAAGTTATTTGAATTATCAAGCAAAAATGCATTTCAGCAATATGTTTTAGGTTCTTCTTTCAGTTTAGGTAGGTTTCAAAAGAAATAAAACCTTTGGTTAAGAAATTCTTTTTAGAGAACTTTGGTTAAAACCTGAATTACAAAAGCTGATGGTTTTGTTTTTGTTTCCTAATCATAAGTATAGGAGTGAAATTTAAATTAAAAATATACTTTTTAAGCTTTTTGCATGGGCTGTGAAATATGCTGTCACATGCGTCTACAGTCCCTTGTGAGCGGCATGTGACAAATCTCAGAATCCCAGGGAGGGAAGAAATTTTCATTGCACAGGTGGTCAGCTCGTTTAGATGGGGACACAACAGGGTAATTGGCCATTCGCTCTTCAGTGGGCACTTGGACGAATGACCTGATGTCCGGGGGTGTTTTCGCTTAACACTGGCGTTGAGGCTTGTTGTCATTCTCCCTCACTGTTCATCAGTTTCCCCAACCTGTGTACTTTTAAAGAGAGGCGTAAAAGTTCAGCTATCAACCGAAGATGCTCCCTTTTATCACTCGCCGCTTCTCACAATGACTCGTGACCAACCTTCTTCTCGAACCCCGTGAAATTTTCTTACCCCCTCGAGAAAGGCACGTTCTGAAAGAGCCGCCAGACGAAGTCGTTTCCAAAATATTGAGCCCATGCGAAAAGGTTAATATTGTAAGTGAAGATATTATTTTAGAGACTATTTTATGAGAATAATTTTGAAACTAGCTGCTGAACATGCTTTGAATTAGATAGTTTAAATCAATTTTCAGATATAGCAGACAAATCATTTTTTAAAATTTTTGTTTTGTCTTAATTTTTGCTAATACAGGACAGTAAAACTGAGTTGGAGAGTTTGATAAAAGTTTTCATATTTTTTTAAAAAAAATTGGAAGACATAAAACTTTTATTAATAATCTATAAACTTTTATGATATGTGCATGAGAAATGTTTTTATCACATTTTCTATGTGTTCCCGTTTTAGTTTTTAAATGTTGCATTTTGAATTGTAGGTATGAATCAATATTTTCCGTACTATGTTTTGAATGTAATTTTGAATTTATTCTTTATGGCCTAAAGGAAATAATTTTAATCCCAAAAGGTCTATATTTATCAAATAATAGCTAATACTTAACTAAGGCTTATTTATCAATTTCACTACAAAGTTGAGTTTGATTTGCTTTATGTGATGATGCATAATTCTAATGCTTAGAGTTTAAAATATTTAATTCTCTTGTTAATGGTAGCTAACATGATTGTCCAACATAATTCTCTTTTACTTTATCTTAAAAACCCTGGAGAGATTCCTTGATTATTTATTCAGTTATTAAAGTTGGTAGAACCGTGAAATTGTAAAGATATTGTCCAGGAAGAGTTTTTACCTCTACCCTTGGTTACAAACCTGCATTTTATAAAATTCACTTCAATTGATATTTTCTAAAATTATTAGTTCACCATGAGTTAGAAAATGTTAAATGAAAAAAAAATGTGAATCAAGTACTTCTGATGAATTATCTGTAAGAATGACTTATATAATGATAGCCATTATCTGAGAATGTAACTTCTTCGAAACAAGCAGTGACTGTGGTAATGGCATTTCTGCATAAGAAATAATGGCAATTTTCAAATAGTGGAATGGTTTGATCCAGTAGGTAAACAGCCAGTACAATAGCCACAACTACATGTACTTGTGAGCAGTGTTATGCTGCTTACAAGTACATGCAGTTCAAAAATCAATGGTATGAAAGTACAGATATGTACCAATATCGAAGATTTCTAGCCAGTCCACAGCATCCAATAAGGGCTAAGCCAATATTTAAGTCTCACTCTGAAGAGTCTTAACATTAGCAAATGGAAAGTTCAGTGCTAGCCTGTCTCGATTCACATTTTACACCATCTCGTGTTAAGTTTTTTATTCACACATTCAGCAGTGCCATTTAGTTAATAACTTGGCCTGCAACGAATTAAGTTTGGAAGTAATTCATGTAAACAGTTGTATTTGATTTTAATTGAAGATAGTATTTCATTTTATGATTCTGCACCTTCTAAATATTGCACCAAGATTTAATTAGTAAGAATTTGATTTAATTTTTGCTCTCTATAATTTTTTTTAGATTTCATTTCAGTAATTCTGATCATTAAACTTTTTTTTTAATTTAATTTTCAAAAGCTGGAGTTGTTTGCCCGCCTGGCACTTTCCGCTGTGATAATGGAAGCTGTATCGATTTATCCGTTAGATGTGATGGACGCAATGATTGCCCAGATAGGTCTGGCGCTGATGAAAAAGGATGCCGTAAGTGTTTGTTTTTACTTTGATTTTTCATACATCATATTTTTGAGTGGTGAAAAATTTCTAATATTTAAAAATTTTGCCTGTCTATTTTACAATTATTGTTGACTAATAATGTTCATTTAAGGCACCTTAATTTATAATGATGACTTTGGGTAATTCATTTTAAGAGACAAATCTATTCTGCCTTTCTAGGTATATATGGGGAAAAAAGTGCAGGTGGGGGTGATCGATCTAGTATGTGATAATCATACTTTTTATTTTTCATTTGATAAGTAATTTCTTTAATTCATTTATTGGATTTAATCATCTTTCCACATGCAGCTATTATCATTATGATAAATTAAAATAATAAGTTTTAGTTTCATCGAGATACAAATTGCAAAAGGAAGGATGCCTTTTGCTCTACATTAGAAAATTTGCAATGGAATGCATTATTGTGGCTAAATTGTCGCCATCCAAAGTGATAAACTCTGATTCAGTAAAAAATTGGGGTTTTGGAAGTATCTACCTGTTCACTGTTACTATGTTTAAAAAAATATGGGAACAGAAAAAAATGGAAATGAAATCAAACAAAATTTAACTAATTTTTTTAAATACTTTAAAAAAATTTCCCTAACTGTGTTTAGGGAAAAGTTTTATTGTACATATTTCTAGTCATGCATATGATAAATTCTGTTTATCCACACATTTAAAGTTGATTCTTTAATGTCGCTTAATTTTTAAAAATAAACCCACTCTTAACTCGATTAAAGTACTTTAATTTATGAGGTTCATGAACCTGTAATTTGTCCTCCTCTCAAAAACTTTCACAGTCTGGAGATAAAATTGCCTTACCCGAAAACATTACAAACCCCATAAAGCTGCTGAATTAGCCAAATCCTGGGGATTCTCCTATTTCAAAAGCTTAAAAACCTGTGAGCAATGTTCTTACTCTCTGCTTTTGACACATCTTCGAAGTCCATGTGGCTTTGTGTGCGAGATCTTAATAATAGTCATGGCTGGGACTTATTATTTAAAATACCTTTTGAAGTTCTTAAAATAATCTTCCATCACTTAAAAGAATATGGTGAAGACTTCAAACATAACTTATGTTATTTAAATGACCGCAACTCTTTTAAAAGGCATCTCAACATTTTCAACCAACATCTCTCTTCGTCACATGCATGTTTTATAAATGTTAAGAAAAATTATTTAATTTATAGAAGTATTTTTAAACATTTTTTTTTCTATATGAAAATGATAATTCAAGTGCCATATAATAGGAGTGTCATAATTGCAAAAATAGGAAATGGCTATTGCAACATTTCTTTATGGTGTCCTAAAAATAATTTCAATTATGTACTGTATTTTTTATTCTTCAATTATTGAGTTGGTTGAGTATTCGCGAGACATTTTGTTTGAACTTTTTTTTCTTTTTGTGAACAGTTGCAAATTGATAGTAAATGTATATTTTTTTCTTTATGAACATTTAGTGACCACTTGTATGTTTATATAGATTATTAGTAAATTCGTTTCCTTGCTTTTATATTTGATTTTTAGCTTGCACTTCATCGCAGTGGCAGTGCGATTTTGGACAATGTTTGGACCGCAGCAAATTGTGTGATGGCATTGTAGACTGTCCGGATGATAATTCAGATGAAAGAGATTGCGGTAAGGCGTCTTCCTGAATTTTTAAAATATCAGCTATAGTTCTTGAATTTAAAATTTTATAAGTTAAAATCTTTTGATGTTTTGTGCTGCTAAAATAAATATTAATGTGATATTTTATCCAGTTGATTATATAAATGGGACATGTTTATAAATTTTGTATTTCTTGATGAAAAGCAAGAGAATCTCATAATTTATGTTGGGATTTTAGGCATTCCAGGCTGTTCACCTGATAAATTCCGTTGCAGTGATGGCACTTGCATTCCTGCAGAAAACAAATGCAATGGCCGCCGCGAATGTAGAGATGGATCTGATGAAAGAAACTGCCGTATGTTCACATTTTTTATTGCTTACCAAACCTTATTTTATTTCATCTTGATGGTTTAAACATCTTTTTAAAACCATCTTGAATTTTTAGACTTTCAAGTAATTGAAATTTTAAGGGGTTTAGAAATTACAAACGTATTTATTATAGTTTTTATTAATATTACTCGATTTGCCATTATCTGTGTGAAAATTCTCTTTCTCGGTTTTTTTTATGAGTCTGAATTGAAAGAAAAATTTTAATTTCAAACAGGCAACAAGTTTGGTATAATTTTTTTCATTAGAATGGTATGCAGTTGTAATAAGAGTCGAAGCTAGAGTAAAAAAGTTCTTCATATATCTTGGTAATTCTGTAGAAGTGCTAGAGTAGCTAAATTATTTAACTTTTCATAAGATATTGATTCCAATCTAATTTGTAACATGTTTCCCTTATCTTTTATGCTAAAGGTAGGAGGAGACCAGGTAAGAGTTTTAATTGAAAGATCTATCTTATAATAAATCAGTATTTTTAATCATAAATTATATTATAGTTACGATTCCTTTTTACTTTGAACTTTTACATTGATAAGAAATGTGATGACTTTTTAATGTGTTCTGTGCTTAAATAAAATTTTAAAAATTATGAAATATAATTTCTAGCGATCCTTTATGAAAAATATTGAAAACTTGCTCAATTTTTCACATAAATAATTTTTTGTGGATTGAATATTTTTTAAGTTTAAAATTAGTTTGTATGAATTGTGTACTTTGTTTTAAATAAGATTTTTATAATTATCTGGTTTTTAAAATTTTTATTAATTTAGTTCAATTGTAGTAGATAACTGCCGATTCATATCTCGATCCTCTGCTAATGTTCCTGCTTTTGAAAAAAAAATTAACTTTTAAAAATCAAAATATATATTACCAATAAATTTTTTAATCATATCTAGAGTTCTAACTATATAGAATTTTTTTTAAAAAGCCTATTAATTTTGTATTAGTATTACATTAAAAATACAATTTTTATTTAATATGCTGCTCTCAGGGAAACCACATAAGCGTAAGTTGTGACTATTTTCAAATTTCAATTTTTACATATTTGTAAGGATGTTTCAACATGTGTGATTTTAATTTGTTTTTGCAGCTTGCCCATCGGATAAATTTATGTGCGAGAACAAATTCTGTATTGATTTAAGAAGGCGATGTGATGGATATAGTGATTGTCAAGATAGTTCTGATGAAAAAGATTGCCGTAAGTTTTTCATTTATGACAATATTTCGACAATTTTCATTTAATATTGGATTTGATATGAATTGACTATGTTTTAAAATATGATGAATATTTTGTTTTTTAGCTGGCGAATGTGAAGCTGGTCAATTTAGGTGTGCTGATGGTAAAAGCTGTATCCCAGCATCTGCTCATTGTGATAGGAAGTATGACTGTCAAGATGGTTCAGATGAACTTGACTGCCGTGAGTAACTTTAAGCATTTTTTTTATAGTTAAGAGTGCTTTAATTCTGATGATTTTTCATGCCTGAATGCACATTTTGAAAGGGTGCTTCTCTGGTTCATAGCAAATAATTTGTGAGAGCTAATCACTGCTTTTTTTTTCAAGAGAATAGAATCAAATGTGTTACAGGGAACATGTAAATGCTTTAATTCCTCTGCCTGAATATTCACTGTATCTGTATTTGCTCTAAAACTTAGACATAGTCTAAGAATTTTGTAATGCAAAATCATCAATCATAATAATCAATTACCTTCCAGAAATGAAAAGAACTCGGGTGCCATTTTTAAAGGAAAAGTGTTATTTTTCTATATCAAAAACATAAATGTTGAAGATTTCATGTTAAGGAGAAATGTTAAGATTAAAAGTCACGCGATGCTACTTTTACTTGAAATATGATCGACCGATAATCATTAATTTAGAGAAGTGAAATAAAAAATAAAGGCCTCTTTTAAAAATAATTTTAATTTACTTTAGTCAAATAGCTTGCTAATGAAAGTTCAATCTATATATTTAAAATAATATGGTAAAACCTTCAGACAGTTCGCCAACCCCAACCACTGGATGGACTTCGATAATTTTTATTTCATATGAAAGCTTATGACGTCTAGATATGTCGTCAAGGGTCGTCTGCCCCCTACCACCCTCCATTTTCGAACGAAATCGAAAAAACATATAGAGAATGTAGAGACATGTTTTATTGATTTCCGAACTGTCTGAAGGTTTTACCATATTATTTATTTTAAATATATGGATCCCAACAGTTCCATCACAATGGCATGTCAAAAATATTGTAAAATACCTATTGTAGGTGATGGAAACCTGTAGTATTGTAGGTGATGTTTATTTAGGGCGATATCATTCTGTATTTATGGATCTGAAGACTTTGATGCCGAAATTCGTGAGAAAGTTATACAAAACATTACTACTAGATGAGGTTTATTGAAAGATTTTACAATTTTAAAGGAATCTGTTATCTACAAAGAATATGAAATCTACTATGGTTTTATGGTCTGTTCCACTGATATTCATGCAGTATTTAAAACTGAAGAAAGCAATGGCTGAGAGCCTTGAAGCAGTGAGGTGGCAGGGGCAACGCTGAGCAAAGTGAGTGCTGGCCACGAACACGCCTGAAGGGTGCCGAGAGCGGCTAAGTATATTATAAGATACATACGTAAGAATAACTATGATAGCATTTTTTAAAACAGTAATCATTTTGTGATTCTTGAGAATAGTTTCTTACCAGTGAATGTACCTGAGTATCCAGAGCTCATTGTTGAAGGTTTAGATTATTATTTAAAAATATATAAATATTTTTAGGAGCCATAGATATTGACTACCTCCCTTCTGGACATCAGTGTGTGAAATGCTAATTTTATTTGCTAGCAAAAATTAAGTCAATAAATTTTTCAAAGTTTATAGTATATCTTGCTTCTGATCTAAGAAAAGAAAATTGAATTATTTTTGTATAGGTAGGCCTACCACTCAGTGTCGTTTTGATCAGTATCGATGCAGTGATGGCATGTGCTTGAATATTGCTCAAAGATGTGATGGTAATGTAGATTGTTCTGGAGGAGAAGATGAAGCTGGCTGTGGTTAGTATTTTATATTTTTTATTATTAATTAAGAGTTAGACCCTTATTTTTTGGATTGTTATTTTAAAATGATTGCTTGTTTTTTTTTTTTTTCTCTTTATACGAACACAATTGATGTTGCTTTGTAATCTGTAGCACTTCTATCTAGTCGGGCAACTTGTTTTACTATGCCTGTGTTTGGTTTTTCTGGAGCAAAAATAATTGATAGTTGAAAGAATGAGAGTTTGAAAAAAAAGAAAGCTTTAACAGGTTTAATGTTTTGTAATCGGTTACCGACCTGTAGCTTACTTCTGAGTAATTGTATTAGTTAATATTATTCCAATTAAAGTCTTGCAAATTCTAATAATGTTTAAAAAAAACCTCACAATATTTTTTCATGCAAAGTTAAGTGTTGGTAAAAGTTGTTTATATATATTATTTTTTAAAAAATATTTTTTTATTCATTAGAATATTAATAGCAACTATACAGAACTGATTCAGTAGTGCTGATCAGTTCAACTCCAATATCAACATGTTGAGCTGCTACACTACAATAAAAAAAGTTAATATATGCTATTTATTAGTTATGAAATTTACTTATGCTAGTACCTTTTTGGAGTTTTAGCTCATTTATCTGAGAATTTTTTCCAAGTAATTGATTCAAACTTGTTATTTAAAATATCTATGAATTATATCACACAAAACTTCTGATCTTAGTTGATGTATTTCATCAGTAAGCAATATTGGTTTGGCTTTTAAATGTGTGTATAATGAAATGAATTATTACCTTTTTTAGGTTGTTAAAACAGGTGTGATTTTTTTCTTAATCATGCTTATTTTTCTTTATCATGAAATTGTGGGTAATTGACACTTCAAAAAATGAAGTTAAAAGTGTTGCTCATATTTAGTAACTGTAGCTATTACATTTAATCTTGTACTGCTCTCTAGGAACCTGTCCTGAAAATCAATTCCGTTGTAGTGATGGCTCTTGCATCAATATCAAAATGAGATGCAATGGTGCCTTTGATTGTAGAGATGGCTCAGATGAAAATAACTGTGGTATGTTTAGCAATTCACATTTCACACTAACTAGAATGATTTTTAAGTCATTAGTTATGTTAGGCATTATATAAAAATATTTCATTTCAGAAATCAAACCTATTTGCCGTATTACGGACTTTACGTGTCGGGATGGCACTTGCGTCAATCAGACAATCAAATGTGATGGTGTTGTACATTGTCAAGATGGGGATGATGAAAGCATATGCAGTAAGTTTTTTATTTGTTAAAATGTGGAAATTTTACAGGAAAAATAGGAACTTGATAAAATTTAAGACGTTTTTAGAATTATTTAAAAGCATGAATTCAATAAACTAGAATAATTCTTATTATAGTGTATTGAAAAAAATTAAAATTTCCTTACTTTAATGAACTATCTTATAATTAAGTTTAAAAATTTTAACCTAGGACTAAGTTCCTCCCATTGGGGTCTCGGGAAGGAATTTGATTTTTATGCCAAAACGTTACAAAAAACTTTGTATGGGAGATCCTCTATATCTCGGTAACTACATATGTTAAAAACATAACTAATGTCTTATTTTTGAGATAAAGGGTGACAACAAAAGTTACAAGGAAAATTGGAAAAGAGCCACGCGAGTGAAGTAGTCCTATGCCTTTAACATTGGTGGCTGTTTGAAAAAGACACCCTCCCTTCCATTTTTTTTTTTTTTTGAGAAATATAATTTGGATTACATGCATTAAATATAATATACCTACATATTGTGTTCAATGTGAAGCATATTGTTTTTTATTATATTGGATATTAAATTTATTACCTTACATTGTCATGTTTACCTAAAGTATTAAACCATATTATATATTCTTCTTCCAAACTTTAGTTTTATTCATTCATGATGTAAATCAATCTAATATTTGGTAGTAAGTTTTGAAATTTTCAGATATCTCATTATTTAACAGTTTGCTAAATATCCTGTAATTGTTTGCATGATCAAGTTGCAGTTATATGTTAATATGATTCTACTTAGTTAGAACCATTGGGTTTTTCATTTTCAAATAGTGTTATTTTTCATTATTTTTCTAAATAAAATGTTGGTAAAAGTAATTCCTGATATTATTTGTTTGTATTATATTTTGTATATAGTCACATCTTCTGTTTTTTTTCTTCAAGTGTAGTTTGAAACCTCTTTGATTTGTTATAAATAATCGTAAAATTTTTTTAGGTCGTTGTGGTGTTGGAGAGTATGTATGCAACAATGGCCAATGTATTGAATCAAGGCAAAGATGTGACGGTCGAAGTCATTGCCCCAATGGAGAAGATGAAGCCGATTGCCCAGGTATGTGGTATGAATTGCCATTCTTGTTTACAAGATGACCTTTCGTGAAATATCTCTTCTGATAACTTTATCAATTCTTTTTTCAGTTGAGTGCCAACCAGGTCAATTCAGATGTAAAAATGGACAGTGCATTGATGAACGACGAAAATGTGATGGAAGATCAGACTGTGCAGATAGTTCAGATGAGCTTGATTGTGGTAAGCTTGTATTTTATATATTGAACACAAAATTACTTCTCAATATTGTTGCTATATTTGTTAAGACTTTTAAATTGGGCCGGCATTGTTGGTAAAATCTTTCTTGTAATAACCATGCTGATTTACTAATGAATCATTACATGATTGGAACTGCATTGAATTTGCTGTGCCTACCATATTGCCTTCCTCTTAACTCTTTCGGGACGACGCACCTTCGTCAAAGACCTTCCTGCAGGATGGAGCAGAGGACAAAGGAATTGTCCCACAGGATAGGTGTTTTGCATCGTTAAGCCCAACTTCAGAAAAATGCCACACAAAAAAAAGTTTTAAGTCCTAATGTCATAATTTTTGGTACCATTTTAGATTATTACTTAAGCTGTGATATACGTTAAAATTAGCATTAAATACGCATTTTCCTTTAATTTATATGAAAATGTGTATAAAAAATTTGCTTACCTTGAGAAATAATTTTCGAAAGCACTAATCTAATTCTTCTGAAATTTTAATAGGCAAGATACATAAATAAACTTTAAGGTTAATAAAAAAAAATACCACACAGACTATTTAGAAGAAGTAGTAAAATTTTTAAGTGAAAACTGAGTGTGAAAAACCTCTGAGCAGGGAGAAACACAAAGAAATCACTAGGAATATCACTTTCTAACTCTTCAGAAAATGAATCGTCACTCTCATCTATATCACTAATTGGTTCATTTATATTCTTCCTCTCATAAATAACGCTTTCTCGCCATAATAAACTGGAGATAAAGCTTTCTGAAATAAAAAGCAAAATATGGGATATATATATACGAAAGGCATCGCATCGCAATGTGTAACTGGGCTGACGGTAAAACCCAAAAGTAACCCTACATGGTAGCAAAAATAAATAAATAAATAAAAGTATTCGAAGAAATAAAGAAAAGTGAACTATGTGGTGAGTGAGCCATCCCAGCTCTGTTTGTTTATATTACGTTTTAGCTCCTCCCCTGCAACAGCTGATGAGAAAATACCAAATCCAGGCAGAATGTGAACGAACTAAAGGTCGGGCTCCGATAATTATGTTCAGTTCAAAATAAATGGACACAGAGTGCCATCTAGTGGTCTTTAAAAATTGTTTCAGCTTAAAATGCACATATGCATCATGAGGCTGTGGGCGATGATCCTAAGCAATGCATATATGCATCACCCGGCTGTAGGGGATGATCCTAAGCGATGCATATATGCATCACCCGGCTGTAGGGGATGATCCTAAGCAATGCATATATGCATCACCCGGCTGTAGGGGACGATCCTAAGCAATGC
>BGPR01003070.1:0-23814 GCA_013235015.1 Araneus ventricosus | reverse complement strand
GGGATGATCCTAAGCAATGCATATATGCATCACCCGGCTGTAGGGGACGATCCTAAGCAATGCATATATGCATCACTCAGCTGTAGGGGATGATCCTAAGCAATGCATATATGCATAACCCGGCTGTAGGGGACAATCCTAAGCAATACATATATGCATCACCCATCCCAAAAGGGTTAATTCGATGACCTGTAGTATGTGACATGTAATAATATTTGGTCACATTATTTCAAAGCATTCATTTTCTCGAAAATCAATAGTATCTGTATATTTTACTGTGTTATCCAACTCCCAGTAATACATCTTTTAATGGTCTATGATTTATGTTTTGAATCCCTAAGATTGTGTTTATTTTTTAGGAGTTTGTAAGCCTGGAGATGTGATTTGTAGAGATGGTAGCTGTGTAGATGTTTCAAAACGCTGTGATGGGCAAAGAGATTGTAGTGAAGGCATTGATGAAGAAAACTGTGGTATGTAGCTTTATGTATTATCTTTATTAGTATTTATATGTGTTCATTCATGATCATGGTTAAAACATTTAAAATATTTTTTAGAATGTCAACCAACTGAATTTAGATGTGGAGAGGGAACTTGTATTAGTGAAAGGAGGAAATGTGATGGTTACCCTGACTGTAGAGATCGTTCAGATGAAGCTAATTGTGGTGAGTGCGGATTTGATTGCATTTGCAACATTTAACAGGGTTTGTACGCGTACTTACAAGTCCTTAGTTTTACATTTAGTCCTTAAAAGTCCTTACAAATCCTTATTTTTATGCCCCATTTTTAAAAAGTCCTTGAAAGTCCTTACTTTTTGCCACCTCAGCTAGAGCAAAATACATGCAGTATTTAGAAAGTGAAAGATCCAAAGAAAAGACTGAAGCAAAACAACTGAAACGAAAAGCTCTAGGGGGAAATAGATTTTTTTTTAAAACAAAAGAAAATGTCCCAAACCAAATACACCAAACAAATGGGGAAGCAAATGATGTAGCTAATGAGGCTGAAAAGTCAAAGGACCTAAATTTATTTATTCAATCGCATGAACTAAGAAAAACAATTATTGAAAAGAAATTAAAATAAATACCTTAGGTGTAAAATTGAATGAAAAAAGTTTGGAATTGAAAGATATTTAATTTGATTACCAGTTTCATGGTTTTTTTCATCAATTTATTAACTCGTATTTTTAAGAATTTTTGTTGTGCTAAATTTGTAATGTATCTTCTATCTATGTTTTATATTATACTTATCATTTAATAGGTTGAATTTGCAAAAATGAGACATTTTATTTAAAAATGTGTGCGACAATTCATTAAGTTTATTCAATTTAGAGGTCCTTATTTTTTGGTTTTGTAAGTCCTTAAAAGTCCTTGATTTTCTTTTAAGAAAATGTGTATGAACCCTTTTTAAGTGATGATTAATCTTTGGATTCAGTTTCAAATTTTTTTGAAAATAATTCTTATCACAATATTTTTGTGAATACTAATAAAAGATCAGACTATAAGATTTTTTTTATGGTTTTCATGCACTGCATTTATTTTCTTAATAATTAAATGTTATCATAAATGCTAGCATTCAACTTTGTAGGAATAATTATTCTAGAATTTTATTTCATTTAGGTCATACTAAGCAGTAATTTATTAATAATATGTTGTGTGTGTATTTTTAAAAATTGTTATTGTTTGAAATGTTATCCAGTTATTTTTTTCCCCATATATTCTTTCAGAAAAGTGTGCAGAAAACATGTTTAGGTGTGGTGATGGAACTTGCATTGACTTGAGACGTCGTTGTGATAGCAGGCGAGATTGTTTTGATAATTCTGACGAAGAAAATTGCGGTAAGTGGTTATTGGATTTTTTTTAGGCTGGAGAATAGGTTTCATGTGTAATAAACTAGCTTCTGGATAGTATTACAACTAGGGACTTTTCCATTCTAGAATGTCTGAAGAAATATTCATCTGTACCTCACTATACTTAAAAAACCAGCAGGAGTGGTCTCCCCTAAACTTTCTTGTATACTCCCTAACACATGTGGAGTGAAAATAAGCTAAAAGGCAGTAAAATGCATCAAGCGTCTCTAGTACAGTTGGGGGGAAAAAGTTGTAATAGAATAGAAATAGAAGTTGTAATAGAACATTGCCCGAGTGCTTAAAAAATAAAAAAAAAGTATGGAAAACAGAACTGGTGAATCAGTTGGCACTGACTTTTGTTTTGTTAAAAACAATTACTTTCGTTTTGTCCAAGTGAAAATAATGCATAATCCATTGACAGAAAAAAATACATTACCAATTACAAAATAAAGCTAGCCGTAAATTAAATATGTAACTCTTTTCAAGAAAATATTTCTTTGTGACTGACTATAAATCACCGAAATGAAAGTGAAAGGCAGATCAAGATGAAATGAGCAGAATCTGGCAGTGAGCCGAGACGTAGTATGGTGAAATAGAATCTCAAGCTGGCGTGCTTTCGCAATAGGGTTAGTAAGATAAGAAAAACCAAATTTCGAATTTGAATGCCTTTTTTTTAACCGATTGCCACAAAAATTGGACACAATTCTACAATTTAGTGTAGAAGGCCACATAAAGAATTTCCTTTATCTAAGTAATTTTGTTAAGAAGTTATTGCATTCAAAAGTATGCGATTATACAGACCAACAGGCAGTCAACCCTTTGATGGATTTGGTCCAGAGTTTTATACTGACCTACACTCATAATGATAAAATTGTGTACCAAATTTTATCCATATAGTTGTTCAAGTTTTTGCGTTATAGTGTTCACATGATCGCAGACAGACAGACTTCCCATAGCCAGATTTTGTCCAAAATCTGATAGAAACCTACAAATTGTGTGTAAAGATCACATATCAAATTTCATCACGGTAGCTCTAATAGTTTTCAAGTTATCGTAGTAGACAGACATAATTCAAAATTGTGTTTTTCGGACTCGGGGGAGGTCTACAACATGGAGATTCGTCAAAATCTCAAGTTCGAATTTTTTGACAATTACAATACTTTCTCTTTGTATATGAGAAAGTAACTAGTCAATAGCAGAAAAATAGAGGAAATTTGAGATGCCAATAAACAATCCATTTACTGAAGTTTCTCCCGGATGGTGGAGATGCATTGGTTAGGAAGAAGTGGCAAATAAAACATTTCTAATGTTAAGCTACTAGAATGAATTTCTTTGTACAATGGAACCTCTCTATGTTGGCCACCATCCATTCCAAGCAAAATCTGCCGCTTATAAAGAGTCACAATGACTCTAGGCACAGGAACATGTTGGTGGTGTTATGCTTAGAGGGGTTGTTCACTCTGAAGGGTTTTCATTTTTGAAAGACAAACAGTTCCCAATTCATTATTTTTTAGCATTGGGAGTTTTAAGACTTGTCTAAAGAAAATAAATTACTTTATTTGAAGATCTCTGAATTTATTTTTTATTAAATTTAATTACAATTTGTTTGCTTGGATCTTTCAGTTTTTTCACAAGTAGCCTTTTTTTCATTTTTGTTTTTTAACTTGGAAAAAGTTAATCCATTCTTTTGTAGTTGTTGAGAAATGAGTAATAATATCATCAAATTCTCACAAATACTGCTGAGCTGATCATTTTATTTTATTTGCATTCTGTTGCAACTGTAAAATGCCACTTTCTTTTTAATTTCCTGTTTTCATATTGTGACAAAACTTCTAAAAGTTAGTCCAGATTTAAAAAAAAAAAGACCTCGGTGGACATCATTAAGAGATGAAGAGGCTATACTTTTGATGAAACTGATTTATTCATCTATGTTTAGTAACTATGGCTGCTTATTTCCCCATCCTGGTTGAGAGATAAGTTCACTTTTTTTGTTCACATCAGGAAAGGAATAATTAACTTCAATTTTATTTCTGATTTTACTTTTCAGTGTATTCACTTCTTGTTCCCCTTTCTGGCCCAAGGTCAGAGGGACAAAAGGAATGGATTTTATTGAAGTTGCATTGATACCACCCCTGCCATTCATAAAAAATTGAGTGGGTTTTCCTGGGGGTTATTTTAATATTATGTCTATTGGCCAAAAATTCCATGCCAAGCAAGTTGTGAAGGGGAGTTTTCACCATTGAATGGGCTGACCATTGAGAGGAGGCAATTGCTTCAAGAAGTTTTACTGTACCTTAATCCATTAATTGTAAAGAAGTTGATAAGTGAGACATAATAGATTTTATTGTTAAAAATAAGTTCAGTTGATTAAAAAATAAATTCAATTAATAAAGGCAAGAATATAATCTAAATAAGATGCTTTTGAAGATTTCGTTTCTGCTTTTAAAACTTGATTTCGTTTCTCATACTATTTCTTATTATTGATTACATTTTGCTTTTGGTTTTTCTTGTTAACTGTGTTTATTTTGCTGTAACTTTTTCTTAAATTTTATATTTTAGAGGCTAAAACATGCAGTCCTGAAGAATTCAGGTGTAATAATGGTGATTGTATTGCAAGCTCGCTTAAATGTGATAGGAAATATGATTGCAGAGATGGATCTGATGAGTTTAGCTGTGGTATGAAGCTTGAGCTGCTTATGTATTATTTTTTCATTTGTGTTGTTTTGCTTTCTCATAATTTAAGTTTTGGCAAGTTATTAGAATATTTCTTAATGCTTTGGTGCAGCTTAAATTGAGATTTTCAGTCTGTGTTATCTAAAATCATTTAGTTAAACACACAATTTCTGAATAGAAAGTTAGAGAGCTGAAAATTAGAATAGAAAAGGTTTTAACTGTGTGTGTGAAGGGGATAATTGTTTAAAAATTTGCAAAATTTTGCTGTGAAAATTTTTAAAACTGTTTGAGTGTTTTAAATTTTAAAAAATATTAGTCCTTACTAAAATTTAATGCTAAGAATTTTAATAGTTTTAAAAATTTCTTTTATAAAAATACCACTGAACTGAAAAGAATTAAGAAATTTAAGAAGAACTAAGAATGTTGCTACAATATCGTTGACATACTTTTATTGTTAAATCTTATTAATATCTAGTATAATAAGATTTCGAATAAAATTTCTACTCAAGTTCATGGAATGAGATTTATTTTGAAAGTTGCAATTATTTAACTGTAGTTCTTCATAGTCATGTCATTCGTTAGCTGTGAAATTTAAGCCGGCCATTCACTTGAAGTATAGCCATGCCATTTGTCCCTAAGCCCATTTTTTTTCCCTACCCATTTTAATCGAAAAATACAGGCACGCCATTCACAAGGATACTAACTCTGAATTAAGGTAAGGGGGGAGCGATCTTCTTCCCCTCTCAACAGCTGCTTATTAATTGCTGTTCTATTTTCCCCAGTCAGCAGATTTTAATTTATGCTACCCTCGAAGAGAGGCTTGAATCTACACAAGGCATTGTTCTTTTCGCTAGCCTCTTTCAGGGTCCCTCTGGTTTTTCGTTCCGATTTCAGTCCAGACGGAATTCCAACCATGGTAAACCGTTTGGCTCATTTCCATAGATTGTTATCTGTTTTTCCTTCTCACATGCCAAAATATATAGTTTGTCTGTGAAGTGAATGGCCGGCTTTAAAGTCAGTAGTTTGATAGCCTATATTTTTACTTTTATTTTGCTTTTTAATGCACATTTTTATTTTAATTTTCTGTTTGCACGAATTTTTGCTTGTTTCTTTAGAGCCGAAAGCTTGCCAGCCTGATGAATTCAGGTGTAGCGATGGTCAATGTATTCAAAGCAGTCTGAAATGTAATAGACAGTATGATTGTAGGGATGGGTCTGATGAATTAGATTGTGGTAGGTTTTAGTTTATCACCCTGTTTAAGTTTCTGTTTTGCATTGTGTCTACATATTAGGTGACAAGTTTATGTTGTTAAAAATGTGAATCTTTATAATACAGTCCGACCTCGAAAATCCGGCCTTCTAAAATCCAGAAACCTCCAAAAACTGTATGATTTTATTGGTTTGTTTGAAATAGATAAAAATGACATAGAGGAAGTCGTGTGTTGCGATGATGAATTGCCCGTTGTCAATCACATGATTGACGTTGAAATAAAAATGGCCGTTTTAAAAAGTGGCCAAATGAAAACAAATGCGAAAGCGATAGTGAGGAGGAAGCTTCAACTGATGAAATATCAATTGTGCTATGCTGAAAAATATGGACAGTGTTATTAAAGGTTTGGAGGAAAGAAACATCGTAAGCGAGCATGATTTGCTGTTGCTTTATTAAGTAAAAAAAAAATATTTGTAACCATAAAATGAAATCTATGGAACAACTTTCAATTTTAGACGTATTTAAAAAATAATTTATGTTAATAATTAATTTTGTATTCATTAAATATTTTTATTTTAAACTATTTTTTGTCTTTGTATCATTTTTTAATGTCTCTTTTATGTTTTTATTATTTAAAACATGTTTTTATATGGGGTTGTTGGAATTGACGTCAACGTGTAAAGTCTCGATTGGTTGTTCATGCACAAACATCAGAGGTGTTACCAAGGCAACCATTTGCTGTTGCCTTGCGACTCCTGGGTCTCTTCTGAAGACGTTTGCACATGTGCGCTTAATTGTGACGTAACTTACCTACACGGTGACATCAGAACTTTGACATCTCTATTAGTTTAGATAAGATATCTAAAATCCAGACATCCCAACCCCCCGAGCAGTCCGGATTTTCGAGGCTGTACCATATATGTGTTATTGTTGTGAAATATTTGCATGCATGAAGTGTATCCTTTTCATTTTGCATACAATGATGTTTGAAATTTCAGAGCCCTTGGCAAAGAAGTTGTCGATATTTTTTTTTAAATCATAAATAGCTATTTTGAATTGCTAAAAATTATGCTTTTTATGTCTATTTGAAATGCCACATTGGTCTTCTTCTAAATTTGTCATCATCTATGCATTTTGGAGTTACATAACCCTATAAGAACTTAGATTGCCTTGAAATTTTTATTGATGCAGAAATGCTTGATTGTTATATGTCAAGAATTTTAAAATATGAATTCGTTTTCAGTATTCATTTATTTGCTACTTGTATAGGCATGAAAATGAAAGTGCAAAGTATTTAACTAAATAAAATAATTTGCTGCATTAGACATATTTGCAAATTATATAGTAATGTAAATTTTTTTGAAAATGAATTTGCATTAATTCTTTATTGAAATAATTTCAATTTGGGCCATTCATAAGGCAGGCTCTTTTATGAAAATAATGTTTACAATTTAATGATTATTTTTCAATAAATTCACAAATAATTAAAATTGTGTACCATTATCATGAAGGTAAGTAAATTGATCTGATTTGTGTTTGCACGCATGATTATTATATTTTCAACTATCAAAATTTTCTAGCACATTTTTTATACATATCAATATTTTACTGTTTCTCTGAAGCATGAAATAGAAATAAATTTTGTCAACCAAATTTGGAATTCAAGTTGAGATGACTAGACACTAGTCTGTGTATAACGACAGAGCTGTTTCAAGATAGAATATTGCTCTTGAATAAATTCCCTCTGACTGTTTGTATAGTTGTTAAAAAAAAATACTGGAAATGTAATTTTAAAATTTTTAACCAAAAGTTTGTTTATGCACTAACAAGATATTGTGCTTATGTAGAATATTTTTTTAGCTTGATTTATTTTGTTATGCTTTTTTATTTAGCTAATTTTTCAAATCTAAATTTTCATTTAGTCTTGGCATGTTTTACTGAAATAGTATTTTATTTGAATGCGATTGCGTTTATGAAGTATACTGCATGAGCATGTATTTTTGTAGCACAATTTTATAATAAGCATGTATATTATTTTCAATTGTAGTTTTTGTTTATCCATAACATCTGTGATATGTCTGAAATAATATTTTATTTGTATGCAATTGCATTAACAATGTAGACTGCATGATTGCATGTGCATGTATTTTTATAGTGCTATTTTAAAATTGCATGTATTATATTTTCTATAGTAGTTTTTGTTTATATGTAGCCTCTGTGACATGTAGTGCTAATCAGTTCCGCTGTAGTAGTGGAGAATGTATTGACAATGCCCTAAAATGCGATAGAAAATATGACTGTAGAGATGGCACTGATGAGTTTAATTGTGGTATGACCTTTTCTTTTTGATTTTTAAAATTTTTTATTATTTTCTTAGCTTTAGATTAATTTTGTTTCTGCTTTCTACGCTTTTGTAGTCGCTGAAGTATGCAGGGCTAATCAGTTCCGTTGTACAAATGGTCAGTGCATAGATTCAAGCTTGAAATGCGATCGAAAATATGATTGCTCTGATGGTTCAGATGAAACCAGCTGTGGTGCGTTAAAGTTCTGTTTCTAGACTATGCAACACCTTTTAATATAATACATACCATTATATTTTGTTGCAAGTTTATATAATATTCATTTTGTGTACTGTTTAAAAATCCTGCTTATTTGCATAAGAATAAGTACTTCTAACTTGTTGTAATAAAATATTCAGTTGTTTAAGAAATCTGTTGCAGTTACTTATGGTTAATGATATAAATAATATTTTTAAAGCTCGTTGTCAATCGTCCGAGTTCCAGTGTGGAGATGGATCCTGTGTAGAATCCCAAGTACGTTGCGATGGCCGCAACGATTGCCCTGATCGCTCTGATGAAAAAGATTGTGGTTAGTTGATTAAGATTTTTATTAGACAGTTTTAGAAATACATTCTGTTTGAACTGAATGCTTTAAATCTCAAAGGTTTGGTTTGAATTTAATTTTTGCAATTTTAGTGTAGTTATAAAATGTTGTGGCTAATTCATATAATTTTAATTCTTCTTAGGTTCTATTTCTGTAAATTTTTAAAGAGGAATTATTATCTGATATCAGTGTTTAGCTTTTTGAATGATTAAATTTATGCTTTATGAAAATGGGGTAGTTTAGGGTTTCTTGAACCATATGATGCGTCTCTAATAAGCATCATGGAAACTGACATTACAAGTGTTTATCAAATTCCCTGATACATGTTATTGAAAGCAAATAAGGAAACTATTTTGATTCAAATTGTTTCATTTTAATTTGCAGAATCACTGTTTAAAGTTAATTTCCTTTTAGCATATTCTATTCAACCAATCTTTTCTTATTTTTCTTTGCGTGTGTACTTGTGGGATTGCAGAATAAGTCTGGGCATCAATAAGATTTGATATATATATATATATATATATATATTTTATCAAAGAGTGGTTATGAATTGGAAAGGGCTTCATTTTGTTGATGACAAATATTGCTTTTTTGTTCTTATGTGTGTATGTAGTGGACTGAGTCATGTAAACTTATATAATTTACTGTGTAATCCGTTAGTTTTTCTTCCTCATAAGAAAGAGTTATTATTCAAGCTTTTTATTCCTCTTTCTATTTATAGGTTGTACTCCTACACAGTTCCAGTGTAACAATGGTGAATGTGTGGATAGTAGATCACGTTGTGATGGTATACCAGACTGTAATGATGGGTCAGATGAAAGAGATTGTCGTAAGCAATGTTGTTTTGAAAAAGATATTTGGAATTTAGCTGTAGTTGACATACAGCTGCAATATAATTTTAGATTGTTATATTCTTTAACACCTGTATGCCTTACAAATTGGTATAAATGAATGGTTAACTACAAATAATTACTGCTGAATATTTTTTCACTCCATTTCCTACTAACTCTTCTTCTATTTTTAAGCATGATATAACTGCCTTGTTCTGAAATGTTTCTTATTCTGTGCCTATTGACATTCTCTTCTACTAATTTGTTGACCTGCTGCTTTTCAAACAGAGGAATGCGATACAGATGAGTTTAGGTGTGGGGATGGCAAATGTATCTATGACATATTCAGATGTGATGGTTTATATGATTGTGCAGATTATTCTGATGAACAAGAATGTGGTAATTTTCTTTAAATTTATAGATGTTTCTTCTTACTTAGTTTAATATTATGACCGTGATTATCTGGATTTCTAAGTTAATTACATATAATGAAGCAATAAGATTTTAAATACTCATGATAGTGCTGTTAAAAGCATAACTTCTATAATTCTTTTTAAAATTCATGTTTCCTGATATGGCATTTCCAAAATTTTAAAACAAGTCAAATTTTTCACTATAAGGAGTGTAGCATTCACGTTTCTCCTCAATAAATTATGCTAAATTTTTTTATAGAAAGTGTTTTGAGCAAAATGGTATTTATCTTTTGCTTAAATCCTGACTTTTTACTTTTCATAATGACAGTTTAAATATTGTGTAGTTAGTTAGATGATTTATATCAAAATTCTTCAACGCTTATTAGTAAAAGTAGTTTAAAACTAATTCAGAGTTCTATTTAGGAACAATGAAAACACTCAGATAAATGTGTATCCCTCGATTATTATTATTTTAATGAGGGAGAGTAAAAAAATTGAAGGGAGTTTGAATATTTAATTTGGAACTCTGTTTGTTTTAGAATTTAAATCTTTTTATTTTTACTAACTTCTTAAATATCATACTGAATTTTGCTCAAATGCAAGTTAAATAAAAATTGTGATGATGAAATCCCATTTGAATTTTTGTTAACACTTTCAGTAACAAATGCCTTCTTCAAATATAAGAATAATATTTAGGATTGTGAGAAAAATATTTCATAAATAAAAAATGTAGCACCTTACAAACTGGCAAAGGCATTCGCTATAATTAGCAGTCCAAATTAATTTTACATTTAAGTAAAATGGGATGCTTATAAACATTAAAACTCTAATTTATGACATGTTTTTCGAAATTTTTAAGTGAACAGTCATAGATTCTTATAAGACAATATTTTTACAGTTGTTAAATCTGATGACTTTTCTATATTTATTAGTAATATTTTGTAGAAACAGTTTGCCTCCGAGCTTTTCATCAATACTTCATTTTATAAAAGAAGTTAATGTTAATTTTAGCAGTATTATAACAATGATATATCTGCTCTACTTTTTAGGTTTTTTTTTTTTTTAAAGTTTGATCGAATTTTTTTTAAAAAAATACATACACAAATGAATAAAGATTATTCTTATCTTTTATTTTTTAAAAAAGGAAAAAAAAAAAAACATTTATTTACAAATATTTTTCTGGAAGTTGATGTAATTTTTGAAAAAAAAGGAAGATTTTTTTTTCTAATGTGAACTGTTGTAGTTTTAAAATAATAATAATAATAAAACAATCTTTTAAAAGTAATGCTCCTGGAGAAATTCTTGCAAATGCTACCAACCTCTATATCTGTCCAATATTTACGAAATTAAATCATCCAAATGTACTAAAATATTCATGAATTTTTAGATGTGTGTAGAAAAGTTTTTTCATAAATCTGCGAATTAAAACACTCCACATCATACTGAACAAGTTGATTTTTTTTGGTCAATTACTTCATTTAAAGGTGTTGAAATGTTAATCTAGATAATGCTTGTAATACTATTAATGCTATATACTTCATTCCTTCTCTTCTATTAATCTAATAACATAACATTCCATGCATGAGACTATTTTCTTTTTCATTACTGTTTTTAACAAATCTCTGCCCTTTTTGCATCTCATTTTATTCATAGAAACTCGGCTTTGCCGACCTTCTCAATTTCGCTGTGTGACTGGTTTATGTATTGATAGAGCAAAATACTGTGATGGCCTGCCTGATTGTCCAGACAGATCTGATGAATTGGATTGTCGTATGTAGAAATTAATATAGTTATTAATATACACTAAAACCCTTGATTTACATGGACTTCAAATTTCATAATTTTGGCTTATTTGTAAGGTTTTCTTTCTTTTTTTTTTTTAAACTTAATATCTGAATATCAGTTTAACTGGATCAGACACATATACAAAAATGAGAAAGTGTAAGAAAATTCAAATTTTGTCTGTTTCTGTTTATGTGTATTTTGGAGTGTAGTCATGGAATTCTCCTTTAAATTACATGGTTAGAACTGGAAAGATAAAGAAATTATCCAATTAGCAGTGAATTGAAGCAGAAGCATTTATTTCTCGAGATAGATAAGTTTCATGATTGAAAAATTCATATGCGTACAAACAATATACAGTGATATACATCAGTGGTGCGTAAATCGTGGGTCGTCCCTTTGGGGGTCACAAAATTTTTGTGAGTTGCTAAATTCAAAAAAAATTATTTGACAAGAAATATAAGGCTTTTATTCAAAAAACGTGGTTGCGACCCCTCTTTGGGTCATGAAAATGTTTTGCATAAAGTGAGGGGGTTGAAAATGAAAATAGTTTGCGCACCACTGATATACATAAAAAAAATCCCTTGCTGTTGAGTGAATTATCTCGGTATCAGCATAACTATAGGGTGGTAGGACTGGCAAGGTGCTATGGTGCTCATGTATTTGGGAGTGCCCGAACACGAGGCTGAAATGAAAGCTCAATAATTTATTCTAAATTAACAGTAACATATTGTTAATTTACAAAAATACAGTTATGTCATGTAAGTGCCGAGTAGTTTCCTTACTCCTTCTAAATTGCAAGATCCTTTAAATTGACCTAACAGTTTTGTGAAAAGTGATTGATTAAGCATCTGAAAAACAAATGAAGTGATTTTTAAAAAAATAATTTCAAAATGACACTTCTATATTTAGTGATAATAATAAGTTGAATTGCTAATGGGCTCCACCATTAAAATTTGCTGGTGTCCCATACTGTCTAGTTACACCATACTCAGTAATATAGATAACCCATAGAAAGAATAACTTGCATTATTAACAATTAAAGATATGAAATAATAAAATTGGTCTCGAGTGTTATTTTATAAATTATACATGGTAATTCAAAACAATTCACCAAGTGCAAATGGCTATGACTTCCACATAAACAGTAATAGGCAGAAAATATTTGAGGACAGAAGTAAACTTTTTTTTTGGCCTATGTAATAAATGCTCATTGTGATTATCCTTAGTGACACAGACAAGTAGTAGCTACCCTTTTCTATGTGTGCCTTTAGTTTATTTACTGTTGCATTCAAAGGAGGCATTTCCTGAGAAGTTTTAGTTTGCCACATGCAGGACATTCATGTAGCTATTGAACATGCATCAATGGCTGCAAACATGTTTCATAGTGTCTGTTGTGAAATGGATTACCACAAAGATGCTTGCTGGTGTGACCTAGGGCAGTTGCTTAGGTCAATTATTAGGTACTTAAACAAAAATTTAAGCTTCCTTCTGTATTGTGTGCATTTTTTTAAACGTAGGACCATGTTCCTCCCATTGGGGTCTCGGGAAGGAATTTGATTCACACGCCGAAACGCCACAAAAAATGTTGTATGGGAGATCCTCTATTTCTCGGTAACTACACATGTTAAAAACATAACTATTATCTTATTTTAGAGAAAAAGGTTAACAAAAGGATAGAAAACAGAAGTTACAAAAAAAATTTTAAAATTGGAATTGTAGTTCAGTGACTACTGAGTCGCAAAGTTGGGGAAAAATACGCATGAACTGGTGACGTCGCATGCATGAGGTGCTCGCGTACAATTTGCTCATGCTCTCGCTTGCCACGTTTTTGCAAACAAGATTTCGTGATTGAGTTGAAAATTTTGTTTCGACAAATTTAATACAATAATGGCTCTAAATTTAAATTTACAAAGAAGGAAACTCCAACCGATCCTACAAAGAATTGTAACATATCCATGCATGATTGAAGAATTCCAAACAAAAAAATTGACATTGTAATATATTTTATTAAGAAATAAAACAATTTTTATTGTAACCTTAGTTTCATTTTATTTTACCAATTTTCCATTCATATTAGTATTTCAGAGAAACAAAAGAGAATTGAGAGTAACTTCGAGAAACAAAAGAGTATCGCGAGTAACAAAGAGAATTGGAGAAGCTTCGAGAAACAAAAGAGTCACACAAGTAAAGTAGTCCTACGCCTTTAACATCAGCGGCGGTTTGAAAAAACAGCCTCTCGTCATTTTTTTTCTACCGCTGTTTATAAGGAAATTATAACAATTTGTAATTGGTTCAATTGTTTTGAATTAACCTGTACAGTGCATACATGCAATTCTTACTTAAATAATTCATATTCTTTATTTTTTTTTGCTGTGACTTTCTGATTATTCGAATGAATAATTTCCTTTGCTAGCTCTAACAGTCATTCTCCACCATAATGCTATGAAAGGGCTGCATATACATCTCAGATTTGTTATATTCATTTCATATGTTTTTAAAATGAAATGTGGATTGTACTATTTTGATTTATTTGATCAAAATGATTTTGATTATGAATGATTTGATGATTTGTAATCAACCAACCATGTAAATCAAGGGCTAGGAGTATATTAAAAAATTTACATGTAGATTATCATGTTTATAAAATAATATATCTTGTGTTGAATTGTAATTTTCAGTTTCAGGTTGTATTTTTACCCTATAAATGAAATGAAGATTGAATGTTGTTGGCTCACATGTTTTGTAGTTGTGTTTGCCAAATTATATTGGATGTATAATGATGTAACATATTAATCTTTTAAGTAGTAAACTTTTCGGTGATAATATGAGTTAAAAATAGTAACTTTCCCCCCTTCATTTTTTAAATAGTATATATTGAATAAAATTGGATTATTTGTTAAAATTTTCCTTACAAAAAAAATGTCCTAATTTGAATGTTGCATTTTACATTTTCTGTATTGAAAAGGATTAATTAATTTTTGCATATAAGCTAATGAAACATTGCTACCAGAATAGCATTATAAAATTTTAAATATATTTTGTTTGGTTTTTACCCGATAAAAGTATGTTGCTATATTTTTTTTATAAAATGCCTTTAGATGTGTAAATTGCAACGTGAACAATTCCCTGTAGAATTAGTGTGTCCTGTAGAGTAATTTGTAAGTTGCATTCAGTTTGCAGATGTCTAGTAGATTACAGTGCTGTATCCATCCTAATGATGTATTCAATTTATCTGCACTTTTTCATTTTCTTCATGAGTTTTTGGAAGTTGAAGAAATCCATTTTTCATTTTTAAATAGGAGCCTGTCAGGCTGGTGGTTATGTTTGTGCAAATGGACAATGTATTGAGCGCTACCAAAGATGTGATGGTTCATTTGATTGCAGTGACTATTCTGATGAATCCGACTGTGGTAAGTATATTTTCTGAATTATTACTTAAAATGTAAAGAATACTGCTTTGTAATATGAACATAAATTATTTTTCTTGATCTCTTTAAAATTCTCGTAAGAAAGAAATAATTATTTGTGAAAGGATCTGCTTATTGGATTTGATTTTTTTAATTTTATATATGTTTAAAAACCTAACTTTACCTAATATTTCTGTAAATGTTGCATGTGAATGCTGATTCACATTTAAAAATTAAATTGTATCCATTAAAAGAAAACCCTACATGCATGTGTACATTAAATAGAAATATTGTTTCGTATTTAATCTATAGCAACTTGAAACTCCTACCACTTTTGACATGCATAATTCTCTTACTTTTCAAAAAATTAATTTTTTAAATAGGTTAATTTTTTCTCATGATGATGAAGTATTGGAGAATTTTTTCTTGTAAAAATACAGGTATGAAGTGAAATGTTTAAAATACAGGATGTGAATTGTGTATTTCATCCCCCATACATTAAAACTTCACCATTAGGGTGTTGGGTCAAAAAATTTTTTCCTGAAATTTTTTTGCCTGCCCTCTAAAATTGTTCCTTTTGATCATATTAACTCGCGTGGAATATTTGAGTCCAGTAGGATGAAATTAACCCGTGCCGACTTTAGGCAGAACTTTCAATGTTACAATAGATGATATGATGTATTTGGAACAAATAAAATACTCAGCATTATTAATTAAATATTATATTTAATAAATCACAAACTCATCACATTAATACTTTCATATGCTTTAATGCTGAAGAACTTAAAATTAGTGTGGATATTTTCTTTTTAACTTGGATTTTTTGCAATCTGGATGCAAGTTGCGATTATCTTGGAAACAACGAAGAACAAATTGTTTTTGTTCTTCATCAACATTTAATAACTCATTAAAGTTCTGCATTAATTTAACACCTCTTTCAGCACTGTCATTAGCTGCTTTGAACACAATAATGTTCCGTTTGACTTCCAAATATGACACATTATTTTCCCAGGTTGAAGGGCATTCTTGTACAAAACAAGTTTCCATAAAAAGGCAATAGAAAAGTCTTTGCTTTTAGTAGAACCAAAATCATCTAATTTTTTTTATCTAATATATAGTAGTAACAGAATTACAAAGTGTAAATGCAAATGTAGCATTCCTAAATAATAGTAATAGAATTAATAAAACTTTACCAAATAATTCTCCTGTTGCTTCTTGCACTGAAGGAATATATCTCCGTTCCATGTGTAGACACTCACGATCAAGGTTTGCTACAATTTTCAATTTCACTTGTTCATCAACATCCTCATCAAAAATCCTTCCTTTAAATATCACAAGTGTTGTATAAACTTCTTTAAAGCTGCTCCTGAAACTGTTTCGTCAATCCTTTTGTACGATTTTAAAGATTTTTAAAAGAAAGGCCTTGTTTGGGTGCTTTTACAGCTGCACTGCAATTAAGCCATTATCATATACACAGTTGCAATGAATAATGAAATGTCTCTTGAAGCCTTCTCATGTTCGACAGATAGTGTAAGTTGCGATCTGAACAAAAGCTTTTTTAAGGAATAAATTGCTCTTGCTATCCATCGAGCTTGATGCATCACATCTGGAGGGTGGATTTTAAATTTCTTTTCAGTATTTCTCCCAAAAACATTATGCATAGTTCGTTGAGTTCTTTAAAGTCGCCTCTCAGTTTTTGTTTCTTTAATTTCTTTTCCAAAATTGCTACCATTTCTTCAATTTCCGTCTCGTTAAAATGCTGTTCCACATGTTCTTTTCCACTTTTGATATTATTAAAAATGTTTTTCCAATTTTTTCTCAAGACTTGGAAAAGCGGTATATCAGGACTTTTTGCTACCTCACATATTTTGCTTTCAAATACACTTCGCAAAACTAGCTCATATATGTGATGATGGCACAGGAAAAACAGCATTTCTGTATTTAGTTTTTGTTCTAAAAGGATGCATGCACCATTTAAATGGCCAGTGTTTGAAACAGTTGAGTCGCTGCACAAAATCTGCACATTAGTTTCCAGACATCAATTTGTTAAAGCAATCCAAACAGCATGTGCTTGCTCTTTTACAGTTGCATTTGGTAATTTTGGAACACCAATGAGCTGTTCTCTGTCACTGAATGCGACAAAAATTGGCAGTCTTTCTTCTTTTGCAATCTCTGACATTTAATGCTTGTAATAGCTTACCATCCCAATGAACAGTAAGGATTTGAGGAATATCCTTTTGAAATACTACTTTTATGGATTCGGCAGATTCCTTTCTTTTAATTTGTCGGATTCTATGAATTGATGACTTATTATAATATTATACATTCACGTACTGCTACATTGGCACTTTCACTGACATTTAATTTTACTTCCCTTAAGTTATAAAATAAAACAGATAACATTTGTCTTATCGATGGCAATTTCTTTCCACTTATTTGATGTCCAATATCCTATCAGAAATACATATTCCTTTGCACTGCATAATTCTCGAGATATAATGTCAGGAAATGGATATAATACAGGAAAACGAGAATGTAACTTCACTGAAACGCAAGAACAAAATGTAAAAGCCACGTGCATCCAGCAAAAGTTACAGATCATAACTGTCGCCTTCAAGACTGCTGTTAAAAAGTTACAACTGTGACATTGTTACACATCATGACTTAAATGTAATTGATTGCTCAATGCGGGCACGTGATAAAAAAGAACTACAAACCAACAGACAGAAATGCACCTTCGCCAAAACAAAAGGCCCAATAACTGCTTTCATCATTCACATTCTCTCTTGAAGTCGGCATGGGTTAAAAGAAGTTTAGTGACCCAAAAATTTTTATGAGTTGATCTTGAAGTAAATGGAACCAAACTGGGGGATGGGCATTTAAAAGTTAAAAAATAAAGCACACCCTAGTAAACTTACATGAAAAATTTGATTGTAATTACTTTCATTTTAACCTAATATACATTTTCTTCCTATCTTCAGTAATTTGATCTTGTCAATTTTTTTTGTAGCACCTGAAGGAGGAATTAACATTAAAGTTTATCCTGAAAGACAAAGTATCAGACAAGGTAAAGACATTTGCATTATTCATGTTATTAAATTGGATATATTTGTTTTAATAAGCATAATCTAACTAGGGATTATTGAAAAAATAACCAGTTTTCAATTATTTCTATTTATTCCACGTCCAGATAACCACTCAAAATAACTGGTTTGGGGAACTTTTTTTTGGAAAAAAAAATGTAGACAAAAATTTTTATTGGAAATCAACCCATTGGCCAATATTTATCACCCAATCTATTCATAAAGACTCATTCAGCAATGTATTGATCTGTGAGTTGACTCCTCTCATAGAAACAATATCATTAAAAGATGATACCATTCTTTCAGAAGTCACAGAACTTCTTATCAAAGATAAATGTATTTGGACTGTAAATGACAAACCTGGCATATAAGATTTAACTCTGCTTCTAAAAAACTAAAGGATCACTCCATCTAGGTAGCAAAGTCTGCTGAAGGTAAAGCCTCAGTTCGTTATGAAGCAAATTTTCAAGCTCCATTGGACCACTCTTGGCTATTTATTGCCTTTTCATGAAATGACAAAAGAGGGTCCCCCCCCCTTTGATGTAAAGGTGAAAGTTTACCGATTTCTGCCAAGTAGTGTTTTACTTACTTCTTGTCTGAAGTTGGTAACCAAAAATAACTAATAAATTGGTAAATAATTTCTTTAATTTATCCCAACCAAAGTTGATTTTGCCAGGTTTTTTTTATCCGATTATTGAATTAAAATGACTATCACTGGGACAAAGCAATAACTGGAAAAAAAAAGCAGTTAATTGAAACAAACAAAAAAGGATTTTCAGTTATAACTGGTAGGTTTTTTTCCCCCATCCCTAAATCTAACATTAAGAAGAATTGTTTTCAGGACAAATTTTTTAGAGGGGCAGAATTTTATAAATTCTCTATTTGAATTTTTATTATAATAAGTTGAGCAGTTCGGTGAATCAGATAAAATTGACTAAATTTTTTTCCCACTAACTTTATTATTTTTTTATTTAGAATTATTTAAATTTTAGAAGTATTAAATGTTGACATAGATGCTACTGTCTTCACAGAGATTACTTTTTGCTATAAAATATACAAATATTTTTTTTCTTCAACCCAATATTTTATAACATTTTTATTATTAGTATCCCAGAACTAATTTCTGTAAATCCTTGCTTACTAGGACGAGAGGTGGTGTTCCGTTGCCGTGACGAAGGTACCCGTAGGTCTCCTGTGAAATGGACTCGAGCTGACAACCTAGCTATGCCACCAGGCTACACCGACAGAAATGGTCGCCTTACCATTCCCAACATTCAACCAGAACACAGTGGTGTTTACATATGTACTTCAGCTGGCCCTTCTCGAGGAACCTCAAGTGCACAAAAAGCTGCATTCCTCTCTATTCAACCATGTAAATATGCCGATTATTGTGACCTTGCCAAAGTATGGGGGCTTCGGCGCAGATTTAAATAGAATATAGTGTGTTATTTTTAAACTGGTTGGGAAAAATCAGGTTAATAAATAATTTTAGACTGACGTTTCTACCAGACATTCAGGATTTTTTTTTAAAGTTTTATTTTTGAGTATTGTTTTAAATTGCAACTA
Organism: Araneus ventricosus; assembly: GCA_013235015.1. Lineage (NCBI taxonomy): Eukaryota > Metazoa > Arthropoda > Arachnida > Araneae > Araneidae > Araneus > Araneus ventricosus. Next base: position 4,122 of record BGPR01003070.1, on the reverse strand, counting down.
TTACTTTGAAAGTAGTTATTCTTCTCCCCCCACCCCAAAAAGTGGTTGTATTCTTTTTTTATATATTTTAATTTTTTTTATGAATTTGAAAGGAACAAAGACTGATTACATTTATATATTGAAGAATACTGAAATTTATATAGGAAATATTTTTAGATGTTTTGTTGTCCCTAGAATTTTTCTAAATAATTACTTAGGAAAATCTATCTTTTTATATTGTGAAATTTATACCGTGTGTCGTCCTAACTATTTTATATATCTAACAATGCGTTTTAATATGAGCTTATATTTATAAGTGGAATTAACCATGTTTTTAGTATTAGAAGACGTGTTGTTTCGTGTTCCATGCTTTATGCATAGCTTTGCTTTTAATTATATTTATACCATTTGCTTGTTAATGTTCAATGTATTTTAATGAATTAAACAGTTACTACTGGAGACCATCTTTTTGTATGAAATAATAATGATTCAATCCAGTAAAAAAAATGCCTTTTTATAAAGAAAATGGACATTTTGGAAATACTCTTTTACATGCTGTGACTGCCATATTGTATTCCTTTATACTTATTCCTCAACGATGTTGTTCCTGCCATACATTTCCATTCATTAATTACTCTCTGCTGTGATATTTTTGATAAATCTATACTTTTGGTTGTGTTCATAGAGAAATATATGACAATGCCCTGTAATTAATTCCATGTTAAAAAAATTTTTTCTTGTAACAAAAATCTGACTCTTCAAAAATTTGTTAAAGCTATACATTTTCTTTTAATTCTTTTAAAAATTACATACATAATAAAACAAATGTAAGAACTTCTTGTAAAAATTGTGTTGTGTTTAGTATTACTTAAAACATAAAGTGATTTTTTTTTTTAATTTTTCATTCCAAACTACAGAAGAAACTTCTTGTTCGTAGGATTACAGATTTTACCATTCCAAATATTTTTGGTTGTATTTTTAATCATTTTTCTGATGAAATGTATTATTTTTTTAATTCCTATTAGGACTGGACAGTTAATGTGTGTGATAAGAAAACATTTATTTAGTAAAAATTATTACATTGTTGACAAATTAATATCAGCAAAAAGTGATGATTATTTCCATGTGGCAGATTGTAATTTTCTTTATTAAAACAATTACACTTGCAGCTTTGCTGAAAAAATAAAATGTAAAATCTACTAGACTAATTCGTGATTGCAAAAACGTTTTAATATCTACTTTACAACAAACATTAATATCCAATATTTTTTTTAATTCGTGATTGCAAAAACGTTTTAATATCTACTTTACAACAAACATTAATATCCAATATTTTTTTAATTCGTGATATCTTGCACTAGTCAAAACACTTACGCCTAACAAGGTTATACATTTAATAATCAGCTGCTTGTTTTGCATCATTAAGGTTAATTCAACGTTAATAAAAAAATTTAGTGGCTTTTACTAGCATTAATTTACTAACACTTAACATAGAAATTAGCTTGACTATTAAGCAATTACATTATTTGACTAATTTATAGAATGTTTGATGAGTTTGTGCCTGTGAAAGAAAAATCATGTCTTCTAAGTAAATATCCGGCCTTTTTCTAGTTTCAATGTATTAACAAAACTGACCTTGCTCTGTAGCTGTTCCTTTCTATGGAACGTCTTTCCCGTCCAGTAATGTTGGAGGTATGACTCTGTTTCTGGAAGTAAGCATGTTTTGCAAGCATGCTATATTGAATCATCTGTACTTTGCATGCTGTATGTGTTTTAGTTGTATTAGATGCTTGACATGGTGCCATATGAATAAAGTATTTTTTATACTTCAGTTTCTTTGTCATTGATTTGACTTCAATGAAATTTCTACATGGGCTGGGATTTCTTTCTTCTTAAAAGGTTTTGCATGATAAGACGTAGTGTAGTTGCTTTAGGCATTTAATGCTTTTTCTTTATCCAATGTTAGCGTAAAGTAATTATTGATGTATAGTTTTGATAATAAAATTCATGGCATCATTGCATGATTGTGGTTATTACAAAAGGTGGTTAAAGCATGAAGTATAATTTTTTTCAATTTAATTCGATTGATTGGATATGGTAATTTTAATTTCATTGATTGACTTTAAAAACTGATTTTCTGTATTGATAATGGTTATGCATTTTATGGATGGACATTTAAAAATAACTGAGACAATTTGTTTTTATTTAAAAAAAATTTGAACAGATAGTTTTGCAGAGAAAAATAAATAAGTAATTTCACATATTTAATGTTCAAACTTTGATTTTTATTTTAAGGAGAACCACTTCACACGAGTTTTTATTTGATAAAGCATCTCATATATACATTTTAATTTCCAAATAATTTATAATTAAGAAAGTCTTTTAATAATTACATTAATTATAATAAACTAATTCTTGAAGAATTTTAGTAGATATTTGATGCGTTTCCCTTGACTATCAATTACTTGAGTATTTTGATGTTTTTTAAAAGACAATTCATGGCTGAAAATACGACAATTTTCTTAATTATCATTTCTTTTACTTTTTCTATACTCTATTTTAATGAAATTATAAGCCAATAATTATTTTTAGAATTCGGGTAATTGATAAATGTTCTCTACAAAATTAAATATTCTATTTAGATATCATAATAAATTTTAAAATAAGAATTTAGAACAAACTTTATGTCAAAGTATTTGATTCTACTTTAATCTGAATTACATTTTGGGGGAGGGTACAGGTATTAAACAATGAATATCCATGTGGTCTTTTCCTGATTTCAAAAATTTATTGCACAAAAAAAATTTCGACCAAAGATGGGAAATAATGTCTAATCTTGAAAGTTTTTTGCTGACTTTTCAGTAATAAAAATGTTTGATTTATATATTACATTATTTTCCCTTTAATATTTCCCTTATAAAAGAGTTCCTTTTGTGAACATAAATCTCTTAAAAACTTTGTAAAATATATACACCATTACTGTAACTTAGATGTGCTAGAATGACTACAGTGTACAGTGGCTTAGCAAGAAATAATGGTCCTGTGGGCTTTATTTTTTTTGCTCCCCCTCTTTATATTTATCAGAGTTAGAGCTCTAATATTGTTTTTGCCACACTCCATCTCCAACAATGCTATGCTAACGTAGGTAGTATACCCGGAATTGGATATGTGTCCCTCTCTCCTCGGCCACACTCGCTCTAGCTATTCTTGGTCTTGCGTATTCCCATTAAAATATGTACTTTGAAACTTTTAGAATATTAAAAATCACAATTGATCTGTTACTGGTTTTTAACAAATTTTTCTTCACTTTGTGGCAAATTAGAACAGATGATCATCACACAGTTTGCAAGTTTTGAGCTACAATTTTTGCGAATAGCTAAAACAGTTGTGCAATAAATTTATGAATTCTAGGACAAAGTTCTCATCATGCAGTTAGAATTTAAAACCATTATTCAGCAATCTATTCTAACCATTGTTTTTTGGTTATAATTGAACTAATACTAATACTAATAAGTTTAAAGGTAAAAGTCCTTAATTTTTGCAGTACTTCTCTGAAAATTAATGTCTATAATCAAATGAGCTAAATATTTTTTGATCGAAACTAATTGGTACATTTTTTCCTTTTTGCTGCATTCTTCTGTTGCTACTTGGTAAGCAAAAGTTACTGTATATATAAATCTCCCATGAAACTGATAATTGTATTTCATGTGTTTGGAGTTTTTATTGATTATAGTTTAATCCTCACAACTGATTAAAGCTGGTCATTTTAATTTTTTCCTTTCAAAATGAATAAATAAAGCTACAGATTGGGCAGCTAATGAAAATGAAAAGGATAGAATTAAATAAAAAAATCTTAAAATTCACTATTTAGATTCAAATTGTAATTTTACATTGTTTGCCTTTTTGAGAAAATAGTTTCACTGAAAGAGAAAGTAAAGAACCTGTTGTCTTTGAAATTTTTTCATCTACTTGTAAATGGAACTCCAGTGTGATGCTTTTGTCTAGTATCGGGATCTAAATGTTTGGATAGCAGTGATAAATTTTGTTCAGCCACAAAAACACAGTTTACTTTCTCTTCTAGTGAAGCCATGAGTCGACAGTGTTTCTTGCAGTGCTTTTGAGTTAAAATTGGAACCATTCAAC
>BGPR01003069.1:126049-150453 GCA_013235015.1 Araneus ventricosus | reverse complement strand
GTTAAAAGACCACATACCAAATTTCATTTATCTAAGTCGTTGCGTTTAGGAATTATCGTGTTCACAAGCATGCGATTACAGAAACCAACAGACAGTTAACGCGTCGAGGGATTTCGTCCAAAATTTAATACGGACCTACATTCCTAATTTTTAAAACTGTGTACCAAATTTTATCTATCTAGCTATTTAAGTTCTGGAATTATCGTGTTCATATGAACCCTAACAGACAAATTTTCCGTGGACGGACTTTATCCAAAAATTGATTGAAATATACTAATTTTGTATTAAGTCCATATACCAGATTCCTTCTTTCTAGCTCTAACCGTTGTTGAGTTATTGTGTTCACAAACATAATTCCAAAATTGTGTTTTTCGGTCTCGGGGAGGTCTAAAAACTGGGGATTCGTCAAAGTCTCGTGTTGAAATTTACGATCAACGATTATAATTCTTTCTCTTTGTATACTTCGTTTACTAGAATGTAAAAACGATCAAACTTTTTTTTCCTATCAATTTTACGAAAATGCGCTAGCCACGAAGTAAAATATTATTGAATTTTTTTTTTCTACAGAGAAAGAATAAGGAGAAAAACTTAACACCTATTCGAAATTAATAAGGTGCCTTTTCACAATTTATAAATGTCTTGGACGTTATCGGTGTGATATTCAAAAACATTTTTGGGTCTTTTCATACCAAATATAAAGGTAATTTAACTAACATAAAGCTGACACTTTACTGTTTTTCTTAAAAAATAAAATTATAGATCTAATTCAAATATATCATACAGCTTGGAAAATAATTAAGAGTCTCATTATTATCCATTAAAGTTCAGAATGAAAATAAAAACGTGTATATAAATCAGAATTTTATTTAAAAAAATTATACTTTACAAATTACAGCACACACACAAGATATTGTGATAAAACACATTGTCTAGCCTGTGACGGTGGAGTTTGGAAATAATTCAATGCCTGAGACTACTATTATTATTAGAAGAACTGTCTTCAAACTTGTTAATAACGTGTCGGGATGCATCATAGGTTTGTAACACATATTAGTGGATTCTTGTCTCATAGCATTTATTAAAATTCAGCTTGCAATTGGCATAAGAGTTACCAAAAGCAATGCAATTCAGGCATTTAGATTTGATCACTTATTGAAGAATGCATATCAGCAAAACTATAACGCTCAAGGAACTAATGCATAAATACAGTATCATTGAAGTAAGCATTGATATTTTCTTAGAAATGGTTTTGTGTTCTTACATTTTAAGGAAGAAATAAACATTTTCACTGACTCTTGAAATAAACTTAAACTGCAGATGTTATCAGACTCTTAATAAGATAACTAAAAGTCTGATAAGATCACTCAAACATTAAATTTAGTTGATTTTATTCTTTACGTTTTCATGTAAACCAAAATTTTCTCTAACAAAAATACAATATTTTAAAACATAAAAAATAAAATTGTCATCCCTTTTCTTTAACATTTGTTTCAATGTTTGTTCAAAGTGAACAAAAAATAAATTGAATAATAATTATTTGAAGAAATAATTGTTATTTTTCGGAATTTATTTCATTTTGATGAATTTAAAAGAAATTCTAAGTAGTGTAATATAGAAAACTAATCTAGAAAAAAAAACTGTTATAGTTTTAAAAAATCACACCTAAACATTAAAGTTATTTTTTTCAATTCAATGTTATATAACGAAATAAACAACCCCCTCTTTTCTTATCACCCCCGGCTTCTCAAATTTTTCTATGCTTGAATGGGGTATTGAAAGAAATGGGACCACAAAATCTATTTTACTTAACAATTCGATTAAAACATTGATGCATTGAAATAAAATCTTATATAACATAAGTGTATTACAGAGAAAACACTTGAAACATAATACAATTTCAATCCAGGCTGACAAATATTAAACCGGACTTATACAGAATCCAAATTCGGACACACACAACTAGAGAAAAAAATCCAAAACTGACCTTCTTTCTGAAAGAAGACCTCAATGCAGATAGCGTTAAAATGCCCCAAGCCAAAGGGGGTGTGGGGTCTTGGATCCTGTGGTATCTCTAATTTGCAGTAAGTACATTCTTATCAGCACTCATTGTGTCGACCGCTACCCTACCCAGCTAATCAATCAAAATGTCAAACCAAGGAAGGGGGAAGAAATTCGGGAAAATACGTTTCTCGCACTTTAGAGACAGTTCACAAGAGACGTAAATATCCGGGCTGACCGCTTTCGGCGTGTCTCTGACCACACGTTGAAATGCGTGTTTCCCGCTTATGAGGTAGTCCAAGGTCGACGTAGAAATACGTGTGAAACGCTCAGAGGGTTAATGAAACGGTTAAAAATTATCGTTTGAATTTCAAAATTTGTCAAAGATGCCACAAGAGATGAAAGAAACTTTGGTGGCGAAGAATTAAATAAAAAATACGGACAAAACCGAAAAAAGATGTAGATGCAATTTTTGCAATCTAACAAATTCATTACAATATCGCCAAAGAATCAGAAAAAATAAGCAGAATCGTCATTCCTTAGTTTTCATCAGAGGAACAGACACACGCGTTTAAATGTTTAATCGTTTGGTTAATAAATATCGCCCAAACATGTGGGGAAATGAAATAAGAAACTAAGAATCCATTACAATATCGCCAAAGAATCAGAAGAAATAAGCAGAATCGTCATTTCTTAGTTTCATGGATGCTTGATCATGTAAAGGTATGCATCCAAATATTCATAAAAATAGAGCAACAACTCTAGATACAAAAATTAACAACATTTATTAAAACATTAAGAAAGTGCCAGTTAGATATTAATGGAACACAAATACAAATGAAATTCAGTTGTCTGGCGCATGAACTTCTAGTCCGCTGCCTCGTGCATCGCTCGTGTATTGCGCAGCTAAGTAAGTAGTTTCAAGAGTGACGTCATCGGCAGGAATTCAGGATCGCCACAGTACTCCCCCCTCTAGTAGTGCAGCAGGCACTGGAGTTAGAGGTAACGAGGGTTAAAGTGTACCCGACGGCCAGATCTCGTCACATAAGTTGGTGGAAAGGAATTTGGTGGTGAGGCCGGACTCGATGGAGAAGGTTCAGGTAATGACTGCATTGAAGATGGAGCTGTCACAGGTGGTGATGCTGTGGTTGATGTAGATGACTGATGGGAGTTCTCGAAGAACGCAGGCTTTACACGATCAATGTTGATTGTAGACTCTTTGCCGTTCTTATCGATTGTGAACGTTTTATCAGTTCGTCTGAGTACGCAGTAAGGACCATCGTACGGTGCTTGTAGTGGTTTTTTAACTGCGTTGTGGCGCACGAACACATGTGTGCAAGTCCCTAAAGATGGATGCACGAACACTTTTTGTATGTCATGAGATGTAGTTGAAACAGGTTTAAGTTGATCCATCACGTTTCGTAAATTTTTTAAGAACTGACGAGGTTCAACGTTAAGTGAAGAAGTTTCAAAAAATTCCGCTGGTAGTTTCAGGGTTGAACCATAAACTAGTTCGGCTGATGTGCACTGTAGATCCTCCTTTAATACAGTTCTGAGTCCGAGCAAAACCAATGGAATTGATTCGGTCCATTTCGTGGATGCGTGACATCTGAGGCTTTGCTTTAAAGATCGATGAAAACGCTCGACAATTCCATTGCTGGATGGGTGGTAAGGGGTCGTCCTGATCTTCTGAACGCCCAAAAGTTTGCTTAGTAAGGAAAACAAGTTGCTTTTGAATTGTCGTCCCTGATCCGTTGTGATGATTGAAGGTAAGCCGAAGCGTGAGATCCACTGACTAATGAATGCACGCGCAACGGTTTCGGCGGAAATGTCGGAGATGGGGACTGCCTCAGGCCATCGTGTGAAACGGTCTATACAGGTGAGTAGGTATTCACAGTTGTCTGAAGGCGGAAGAGGTCCTACAAGATCCAAGTGAACATGATCGAATCTCGCTGAAGGTAGGTGGAAAGACTGAAGAGGACTGCTGGTGTGTCTGATTACCTTGGATCTTTGGCAATTCAGACATGAACGAGTCCAGTTGGAAATGTCTTTTTGCATAGATGGCCATACGAATCTCTGCCAGACGTTTAGTGGCACGGATACCTGGATGAGAGAGGTTGTGCAAAGATTGGAAGACTGTCTTTCTGAAACTCGCTGGTACGTAAGGTCTGACTATGTCATTCCTGATATCACAGTAGAGTTTCGATGAAGTGGGGTCAGTAGAGAGAGGTTTCAAAAGAAGTGACAGTTCATTCTTTGATAAAAGAGCTTGAAGTTCTTCATCAGAAGCCTGTGGATTCGCCATGGCAGAAAAGTCTACTTCTGGTAAATGCACGTCGCTAATACGGGATAAAGTGTCGGCGACAACGTTTTTTGAACCCGTTATGTGCCTTATATCCGTGCTGAACTGAGAAATGAAGTCACAAGGCATCTTATTTGTCTTGGAGAAGAAGAATCAGATTTTTTGGTAAAAGCAAACGTTAGAGGTCGGTGGTCTGTGAATATTATGAAATTTTGACCTTCCAATAAGTGTCGGAAATGTTTTACGGTTGCATATATCGCCAGAAGTTCCCTATCATACGTACTATATTTACGTTCTGAAGGTGAAAGTTTTCGCGAATAGAAAGCAAGTGGCTTATGACAAAGGGATGTAGTAGTGTGAAGGACGGCTCCTATAGCTAAGTCAGAAGCATCGACCATGATAGATAATTGCTGATTAGGAGCGTGAAAAGTCAGAGTAGCTGCATTAATAATGTCAGCTTTGCATTTTTTGAAAGCTGCCAGAGTGACGTCTGTCCAGGAAATGGGTCCCTTATCGTTCTTTTTTGAATTTTTTAAAAATGCATGTAAACTAGCTTGTGTATCTGCGGCATTAGACAGAAAACGACAGTAAAAATTAAGCATAGCCAAGAAGCGCTTAAGTTCAGCAATATTTTGAGGTTTAGGAAAATGAGAAATAGCCTGAACTTTCTCTGGTAAAGGTTTGACACCTTCGGATGTGATCAGACATCCTAAAATCTTTACTGACGATTTTCCAAGAACACATTTCAAAGGGTTGAGTTTTAAACCATGTTGAGACAATCGCTCAAATACTTGCTTCAAATGCTGTTTGTGCTCCTCAGAGTTATTCGATGCAATTAGTACATCGTCAAAATATGGAACGCAGAAATCTAAGTTAGACAAAACTTGATGTATATAGCGTTGAAAAGTTTGACCGGCGTTACGCAAGCCAAAGGGCATAAAAACATATTCGAAAAGACCAAATGGAGTTGTAATAGCTGTTTTTGGTATGTCAGCCGAATTAACAGGAATCTGGTGATAAGCTCTCATCAAATCTAGGGTGGAAAAAATGGTTTTATTGAAAAACATTTGAGTGCAATCTTGGATATGAGGTACTGTGTACCTGTCAGGAATGGTAATTGCATTCAAACGACGGTAGTCGCCACACGGTCTCCATTCGCCATTAGACTTTTTCACCATGTGTAGAGGACTTGTCCATGGGCTGCTAGAAGGACGCACTATACCCTGAGACATTAAAAATTCAAATTCCTGACGCGCTATCTTAAGCAACTCGGGAGATAAGCGACGAGGCCTCGAAAATACTGGTTCACCAGTTGTTTCGATAAAGTGATGGACTTTAGTTGGCTTGTTATTTCTCGTTGGTTGAGATGGATTGGTTAGTTCCGGGAACTGCGATAAAATCCCATAGAATTCTGAATCACCAAGCAAAATAGATATACCAGAAGTTAGCGAATCAGTGTTTGTGTATTTGCCTTGAGTGGTCAATTTAGTTATTCCATCAATCAAACAGCCACTCTTAACGTCCACCAAAAGGTTAAAGTGTTTCAAAAAATCGACACCAATGATTGGTTGGTTAACATTCGCTATTATGAAAGGCCAAGTAAAGGTTCGACGCAAATTCAAGTCTAGAGTCAGGCGCTTTCGACCAAAAGTCGATATTTTGGTGCCATTAGCAGCCAAGAGGAGTAACTCATTTGAAGAATCAGCTTTGGGAGCATAATATTTTGGAAAAACTGATACGTCTGCTCCGGTATCCACCAAAAATCTCAGTTTACTAATCCTGTCGGCCAACATAATTCGATTAACTTGGCGATCGTTGCCAAGGCCAGTGGACGATCGCCGATTTAGTTTCCCGGAGAATTGAAAGAACAAGGAGAATTGCATTTCTTTGCGTTTCTACCAAAATTAGTATGATAAAAACAAATACCACTCGAGGGTTCTTTATATTTCCGAAAGCGGTCTCGGGAGCGACTACGTCCGTAGTTAAATTGTCTATCTCTACTTCGAGAACGTGTTTGGCGTATGGTTGAAAAAAGCTCGCCAACTAATGTAGTCAATTGAGTGACTTGTTGTTCAAGTTGGGTTACCCTAGCATCAGAAGTTGAAGATGTTACATGAACTGCATTAATATTGGAATGATTAGTCAAATCACTAATTTTGTATGCAACAGTTGCCAGACCAGCCAGATCCTCACTCAAAGCAGCTAATATTGTTTGGGTGCTATTTGGAAGTATACCCAACCAGAGAGATTTTAATAATGGTTCACCAGCAGTATCACCAGCCAAAGCTCTCATGCGTGTTAACAACTGAGATGGCCTCTGGTCGCCAAGTTCTAAACCTTGCAAGAGTGTACGAATTTTAGAAGCTTCACTCTCTGAATACAACTCAATCAAACGCTTTTTCAATATTGCATATTTATCAATATCGGGAGGTCTCAAAATTATATCACTGACAGAATTCAAAATTTCAGAATCGACTGCAGAAATAACATGATTAAATTTTGTATCATCAACAGTAATTCCGGCCAAGGCAAATTGCGCCTCAAGCTGTACAAACCACAACGCCGGATTTTCTTTCCAAAAAGGCGGTAGTTTGACGCCAACACGAGCAATTGTGGCGTCGTCACTGACGGAATCCTGATTATTTCCAGCCATGTTTGAGCCAAGCAATCAAAATCACAATACAAAAAATAACTTCAGCAATTGCCTTAAAATAGCTAATTACAAATGAAATATTATAATGAAACTCAAAGTAACCAATACGAAAATGTAAAACCAAATTATCTAACATAAGTTATGATGAAAATTATCTAGACAGTTAACTTCATACATCAAAATCAATAATTCAGCTTCAAAATACCGAATACATACACCAATAGTACAACTGATAAAAAATAAACTCACTGACCACAGGAACGCCGTATTAGTCCTTCTCGAAAGTCAATTAATATTGTCCAGTCTTGTCAATTAGGCTTGTTAAAGAGAACTTGAAAATCTAATTAATCTTGTGCAATACGCTGACCGCCATTTGAACAAATTTCCGATGGATCCATTTTAAATTGTACGGCAGCACAGGAAACTAGGTTCATTCACTTGTAGGGTCACCAATATGGATGCTTGATTATGTAAAGGTATGCATCCAAATATTCATAAAAATAGAGCAACAACTCTAGGTACAAAAATTAACAACATTTATTAAAACATTAAGAAAGTGCCAGTTAGATATTAATGGAACACAAATACAGATGAAATTCAGTTATCTGGCGCATGAACTTCTAGTCCGCTGCCTCGTGCATCGCTCGTGTATTGCGCAGCTAAGTAAGTAGTTTCAAGAGTGACGTCATCGGAAGGAATTCAGGATCGCCACAGTTTTCATCAGCGGAACAAACTCACGCGTTTAAATGTTTAAAGAGACGATGAAAATATTGCTACAAATCATGCACAAAACTACTTGTATATTAAAAAAATGTGAAAATTAACGAAAATTATTGCGAGATAACTAATTTTTAATCTTTAGAATGTTAAGCGTTAAATTTTAAGATGGTGTTAAAGTTATATCCATGTGATAATATTTCCGAAAGTTAAAATAATAAACGTTAAATTCTGGCCTAATTTTTAATAATAAAAATTTAAATGAAAATCTCAAATAATTGCTCCAAGATGCTAATTTACACCCTAGAAAGTACAGATGTGCTAACTTTGATAGATATAGGCACTACCGTACACATACCCACGATTTCGTTTTTATTTGTAGTCGAATTTTCAATGCTATAAGATTCTACTAAGCGATTCAAAATTTTACAGCTTTTGCGCATATATTTTATGATTTATTTAGATTTTTTTCAACAATCAAAGATGAAATATAGGTATTCACAAATGAAAATTTTAAAAGATTTTTTTCAATTCTCAGTTATTTTCGCTTGTAGTGGCTGAATTATAGCTCACGCAGCATTTAAGTGTTTTTAAAAATATCTTTTTTGTAACATTAATTTCGTATTATGTTTAATTTTATTCATCAGGTAATTTTATTGGCAACAGTGTAAAAGCCCAATGGTATTTGTGTTTTTGAATTTGAATTATGATTTGATTGCCTTGTAAATAGATCGTCAAAGAGTTTAAAATAAAACACTTTAAAATAAAACGCTTTAAAATGGAGGATTCGCATCTCTTATTTGATATGCAAAGTAAACTTCTGTTGCTTCCTTCACGCTTTCACAACACGCTTTTGATTTTAAAAATCCAAAGCTTTTTTCCTATATTTAAAGATAGGTCATAATTTGTGTAGATATTTATTATTATGAATAAGAAAAAAAGCTCCATGCCATAAACAAGTTCTTCCGATTTTTATATGCGAGAAATAGAAAGAAATACGTTTAAATAGCTTTATTTCGCATTATGTATTATAGAAAAATAGAAATTAGCTTACAATTTTTATTAAAAGTTAATTCTATTTATTCATCGTAATTGTGATTCAAATTTATGTGTATAATTTCTTATACCTGTGTAATATACTTTAGCAAATCAGAAAATTAAACTCAAAATATTAATTTTTGAAAAGAAGTACCAAGATTAAATACTTGAAAAAATTTATATCATATTTAAATTCCAATTCAAAAGGCAGCTAAAATCAGTTTTTCCTATATAGAGGCTCAAATTTGAATGATGAGGTACAATAATATGGAAATTTTCTGTATGATGATTAAATTCCTAAAAATGACAGAAGCTACCTTGCATTCTTAAGGATATTTTCACCCTATTTTGTGCCCTAGAGGTGAAAAAAACTTCATCAAAAGAGGATGAAAAAAACGGAAAATAAATCTTCAATTCATTTAGCAAAGCTCCAAGTGCGAGAAAAAAAGTAATTATAATAATGGCTGGAGTGTCTTATTACATCTAAAAAGTTCAAAAGAAAAAAGGCTCTACACTGGACAATTTTTTGTTTACCTGCATAATTGTACAGAATGCGCCTTCGTAGAAGAAAAGAAGAGCATCTTCTAGCGTTAAGGTGTTTTTACCATAAAATGAAGATTGAATGATGGAGCTGAAAGGAATTAAGTCCCAAGGGGATATCGTAAAAATTAAATTTGCGCTCTTGCTGTAGCTTTTTTACACCGCCGAGGGACATCTAAAAGTTTTACGTAATGAAAAAATAACAGATGCATCGTCTTTCTTAACTTTTTCCAGCTTTTAAGTTAGGCTTTCAAGGTAAGAGTGCTTCGATACTATTATTTCGAACCATGTTAAGCAGCTTTGTAAAAAGTTACTGGAGTGTAGAAAAAATAAATTTGTATGGATTTAACATAACAATTCAGATAAATTTCAGCTTCTACGTTCAAGTCAGAAAAAGTACGTATTGTCAAAAAGCAAAGTAAAATTTGAATGAAAAGAAAACTTTTTTTTACTCTTTAATAAAATTTTCTTCTAATTAGAAAAAAAACTTTATTTATTCACTTTTTCCTAATACCATTCATTAATTCTCCATTTCATTTAGAATTGCATCAGTATATCTGATTATCATGGAAAGCGATTTAAATTTTTTGTATATGTTTCTTATCAAAAAATTTCAATACTCTTTTTTCACTTTTTTCCAAATACCAGTCTTCTTCCTTAGAATTGTGTTAGTGAACTATATAAATTGGAAATTATTTAAAATAATATTAAAACCCATTATTATTAGATTATCATTTTGATATGTTCAGTGAAGATGTTTACGTAGAGAAATAGGTCCCTTCATTGTTTTCGTAAATTAGTAGCTTTTTTCACCACTTTATGCAAACTTCTTTCCTTTCCTATTTTCTTGTATACGAAGTATACAAAGAGAAAATATTGTAATCGTCAAAAAAATTCGAACTCGAGATTTTGATGAATCTCCACGTTTTAGATTTCCCTGAGTCAGTAAAACAAAATTTTGGGATTATGACGGACTAGAACATATTAACAAGAAAACGATTTGAACTAGAAGAGTAAAATTTGGTATATAATCTTTACACCGAATTTGCATACTTCTATGAAAGGTAAGATTTTATGTCCAAGGGAAGTTTGTCTTTGCGTCTTCATGTGAACAAGACAACTGAAAAAATCAAATAACTAGATGTATAAAATTTATAACACTTTTTTATCATCAAAATGGTAGAGATACATCAAATTTTGGACGAAATCTGTCAACGCATTGCTCCCGTACCTGACGCCATTTCGGGGGCATGAGGCGATGTTCTGTCGCGTGGGAGGGAAAAGGAAAGTCCCGCTTTCTTCCTTTATACCATTGGTATCAGTTGTTATTTTTCTAATTTATTGAGTTTAAGAATTATCGTGTTCACATGGATGCGACTATACAGACTGACAGACAGTCAATGCGATGCGACAGACAGTCCAGTACCTGTCTTTCACGACTTGCCAGCTGCCGCCTGAAATGCTTTACATATTCAGAGGGCAACAAGATCTGCCCTCTCTGCCCTAAATTCCAGCAACATCAAGCATCACCTAAACACATTTTGGCCTGTCTAGGACTTCACTGGGTAGAAATTTATTCTTCTCCCCTCTTAGCCATTGATTTCATCAAAGTCAACGGATTTCTTGATCTGGTCTGAATCCGTCAAACTCGATTGGAGATTAGTAACAACAACAACAACAACAGAAAAATAAAAATTAGTATGTGGTATTCTAAACTTAATTGTAGACTTGTGTACAGTTTTAGTTTCAATCGGTTGAAAAAAAGGCGTTCGTATTGCATATTCGGTTTTGTTCATCATACTATGACGCAAAAAAAACACGTCATATTTACACTTTCTCTGCTTGGCACATTTTGCTGCCATTTGGCGTATTTTATTCCCGCTTATAACGTTGCCTCTTTCGTGTTGCCGCAGACTACGAGGACAATATAAATAATCCTGTTACTCAGGAACCTTCCTAACGACTGCAATCTTTATGCGGCGGGATCTGGGGTCACACTTTTGTTCGAGAGTATACGAGAAAGTCTAGGTGAGATTACTGTTGTCGGTTTACCCTTGTGATAATCTTCCAATGATAACACACTATTATAATATTTTCAGAACTCAATTATCAGTTAATCAAAAAATTGAATTAAATTTCAGCTCCATGGGAAGGGGGTGCCCCTTATTAACGAAATTCAGAAAAATAATAATTTCAATTTACTGTAAAATATATAATAATGATTTATAAATTATATTCTGGTAATTAATACCAGAAAATAATTAAATCAAAAAATCTACTTTTCAGTTCACTAATAAAAGTGTTATTTTTAAGATTAGTTTATTGAATTTATTACTCAAAAAATTAAGACTGGGACCTGCTGCGAAAAGAATTTCATATGATTAGTGTAAAAGCTGGACAATAAATTTCTAAATGAGTTTTTTTTATTTTTATTTTTAGTATATCGAATGAGCAGTAGCGCATTTGTTTTGTAAGTCGAATATTGGCTGTAAATTATAAAACGTATTTAAAAAACATTTTGACGGAAAAATTGTTCAAATATACACAGACGTTCTAAACGGAAATATCTGTGTGATATTCAGTGTGTCGTGAATCTAAGTAAAACGGTTAACACCCTAATTTCCTTGCATTCACATTAATCATATGTATTTCGCAATATACCAGGTGTTTGCTTGAATGCGAATATATCAAATTTGAAATTTTATCGTTTTTTATTCACAATTTTCTTTCAAATCATAGAATAGAATAAGGAAAAATTTTCAAAGTATATTGAAGAATGATGGCATAATTTTGCTAACTGTAAATTTTGCAAATGTGATAAGTACATCGAATTTTAAGTGGTGATGTTCCAAAGCGATTTGTTTCATAATCAAGAAATTTCAAAAATTATTTATACATTTTGTATTTGCTTAAATAATGGAGAAACTGTAATATGGTCACCTACATTTTAAAATGAAAATAATAAAAAATAGAATTGTTTGCACTCTCAAATTCAAATTCTATCAATTAAATTATGACAATTCCGCAAATAATGGTCATACATTATTGGACCCATTTCTAAAATTAATAAAGAAAACTAATAATGTTACAACTGCAGTTTTTTCAAATGAGAAAGCAAATAAAAAAGTTTTTTTTCAGATAGGTGGCGTACTTTTAGGCTTTTTAAATTTGTAACAGCAAGAGATTTCCAAACGCAATGGCTTCAGATCAGCAGAAGCCGATAAGCGTTTTCTGGTTTCATTTTTTTAAAATTTTTCTTGAATATCTCAATAAGTATTCAGTTTAAGAATTACAATTGATTTAACAAATCAGAGATCGTAAAATTCCCTACAAATACATGCTTTTATTTTTCTTCTATTTTACAAGTTTCCCAGATAACGGCTCTCAAATATTGGAGATGTCCAATAATTTACGACTACCTAGATCAACTGATAGATCATATCTGTAAGAGTTTGTCGAATAGTAGTTTTTTGCCTCTGACATCATCGTACCAGTGTAGGCGAATGCGTAATTGTTATGAATTAGTTTTATGTAAGGTTATAAATAAGTGTAGCGTGGAAACGCGTTCAGCTAGGAGGTCGATTCTGGTGTCATTTTAAAGAGCTTGATTAGTGTTATTAGGACCCAAAATGAGGCAATAAAACTATTTATGAATATAAGTAAAAATCGGTATCAAATTGAAAATTCCAAACTCCGCATGTTTTTTTATTATAACATGTAGAGTTTTAGAGGGTATAACATGTAGAGTTTCTTTCGAATTCTACATTACTTACAGAATATTTGACAATATGTAAAAGAAACATTGTATTAAAATTTGAATTATAAAATTTGAATAATACGGTAAATATGAGCATTTGTAGTAAATAATGTTTTACTGCGCATTCGCGAAATGCAGTTCTATATACTGTCAAGAGATGGCGCCATCAAAAGCTACTCTAAATAAAACATAAGAAAGACGCAGTTCGGGTCCACGCAGTAGATTTTTTGGGAGAAAAACGATAAAATCATAAAACAAGTGTTTCGTATTAATATGCAATTCAATTATCAATCACTTCAATACAATATTTACACAGAGTAGTATAATGATTACAGAATAGATAAATCACAAGTTTATCGCATATAGCAAGGGTCTGTGGTAGCTTATGATTTATCTATTTTGTAACCATTATACTACTCCGTGTAAATATTGTATTGAAGTGATTGATAATTGAATTACATATAAATACGAAATACTTGTTTTATGATTTTATCCCAGCGTTTTCACGAAAAATCTACGGCGCGGACCCGAAATGCGCCTTTTTTATGTTTTTTTTTTTGGTTTTTTAGCACAATGACTGCCGATCCCGCGCCATCGCGTGAAGTAGCCGCATCGCCAAGAAAGCCGATTATGTTCTGGCGCGGGAAATGCTACGTTTCAATATTTATTCTCCGGTTAACGTTCTTGATATATATGCTGTTATTGGCGTGTATGAAAGGTTAGAAACTGGTTGTAAATGTATGCGGTTTCGAATTTTTTACTTAGTGAAAAAATAACATGACTTGTTTATTTTTTTATAGTAAGTTAATTTGCATATGGGTACAACTTAGCTATCAAAGTGTCTTCAATGGCTATTCAGCAGTCAATGTGTTAAACTGCATTTCATTGCTGTCCACAAAGAATCTATCCTTTCTACGTGATAGATTCTGTATATCAAGTTGAATCGAAGCGCAAAAGACTTCAGAGATGAAGAATTAAAAACACTTTTGTGTCCTTACCAACACCTAAACAGCAGTAAGTAGAAGAAAAAACACTCCAATGTACTTGGTGGGTAACCAGTTGAGCATTGGAACAGCAATCAGATAACTGAAGCGAAAAAAATTTTCCTTTCAGAGTTCAGAAACTTTCGTCGATGAGAAAAATTGGAAAATCAATTGGTTAACTTGTCTGCACTGTTCCTATCTGAAGTAAAGTTGGATGGTTTCAGATATCGGTTCCTTGAACCTGCGCATTGATCAAGAAAAGGTAAAATGCTCTGTGTTCCTTGATCTAATGCTTCCTGTAAAACGGGCCATAGATTAATCGATATTAAAACTATCTGATATCCACTAATTGCTTAGGATTCAAGAAGTATTTGAAGAAATATCTTATGAGAGTTTCACATACACATATTTTTTATGCCTTAGGGTCTTAAAATTTTTCCGCTGATTTTCTAATGCAGAATATTTTATTTACGTTCTTTTCGCTGAAAATAATTAATTTCCAATACAAATCTTGCATCGTAAAAACAAAATTGTCGATAAAAATAAATAACAATAAGAGATTGAATTTGAAATATGTTATACACCAACAACAATTGTTTGCTAATCATAAAGAATTTTTTAAAATTAGGATTTCATTATTGTTCAATGCAACACTATTTGGCGCCAATACACTCACTTTCAGAAAACCTGTAAGATGAATTCAGTAATTCAATATCTTTTAAAATATATATTTGTAATAAAAAAGATAAAGATATATTTTTGAAGAAAGATATAATTTTTTTACAATTATATACATACATTTAAGAAATATATTTGAAAAAAATTATACTATTCTATAAATTAAATCGAGAAGAAAAGACTATTTTTTGTACTATAAAATTTAATACACAAATATAATATTTTTCATACAAAGAGAAATAGTAATACCTGCCTTATATCGTCAGATAGTAACTGAAATATTTTCCTGTTCTTTGAATTTTATTCTAAGCTGTGTTTTTTTTACGTATAAATATATCATTTTATTATTTGTTTTATAACATATAAACGAACCATATAAATTCTACATATAAATATAAAAAAATATTTACTCTTATTTTACTTAAATTTCTTCTTAATATAGTCGTAAAAACTGACGACTCCGCAATAACAAAACAGTTTAAATATCTCCATTATAACAAAGCGTGTTTTATAAAACCCATAAGAACTGAATATCAAATTATCTAACTCTTCATAATTTAAACAAAGACATAACATGTTTTTCTAGGACTTATCTTCCTAAAGCTTTCTCTTTATTCACTTTCCATAATAAAATTTGAATGAATAGGAAACAACGCTTCTTACATTGTAAAAAGATTTTAAATGCGCACATACTTTTTATTCAAGTAATTCAAGAACAGTTCATAATGCAATTAATTTCATTTTTATTCTTATCTTCTGAGATATATTGAAACGCGTATCAGATATTTCGTAATAGAAGCTACAATAAAAGAGATTACCACAAAGAATTGCATCGTAGCTGTGTCAACAATAACGTGCCGGTTAATTCTATTATGCCTAAGTTAATGTTAATCTAATTTCGATTACAATTTTTCACCAATGATGATTTTAAAATAAACTTACCCTCGAGATTAACAAATTAGCATTTCTCGATCGAAATTCGTTATTAAAAACCGATGATGATGAATTAAGTTTCAGTAATTAAATTATGACTCATTTTTAAGGTAAAGAATGTAAACTTTTTATATTACTCTAGATACTAAATTTTAAAGAAGTTTTTGTATTTATTAAAACGAAGAATTATTTTCAACACTAACCATAGTTGCATAGACTTCTGTATATTCAATGCACATTACAAGGATTTTAATTAAAATATTGGATCATTTTAATTAACTCTTTAATCTCGAGGGGGCATTTTCCTTCCAGCTCCTTTAAAACCGGGGGTTTTGGAGAGGATGCCACATTGAAGTGGACTCTTCTATTCAGTGTGATCTTTACCCCACCATCACATTCCCCGCTATTCAAGGTAATATAGCTGTCAGCTTCCTACTTTGATTGATTTCCTCCCGGGTTTTCCGAGAGGGTGGAACCGAGGTGACGCTGACTGAAACGGGCTGTGGAAAAGACCCCAAAAAGGGTAATTGAAACCCTACCACTCTTATCAATGAAGCCGTCTATCTCCTCAAAAGAAGGCAACCACCTCAAACTGTCCGAGACAAACCGAGAGGGTAATTGGAACCCCTACCACTCTTACCCCTATCCCTACCAGCAAGGATAATTGGAACCCCTACCACTCTTATCAATGAAGACATCTACCTACCCGACCACCCCTCAAAAGAAGGCAAGCGCCTCAAACTGTCCAAACAAACCGAGAGGATGGAACCCAGGTGGCCCTGACTGAAATGGGTTGTGAAAAAGACCCCAACAAGGATAATTGGAACCCCTACCACTCTTATCAATGAAGCCATCTATCTCCCCGACTACCCCTCAAAAGAAGGCAAGCGCCTCAAATTGTACGTCTTAGGCGTTACAGCGAAACCTCTATACCACCTGGTTAGGTATGAGAGGGTTAAGTTCATTAACATTCATTATTTTTCAATGAACAGGGATCACATCAATAAATAATTAGAATAATAGTTGGTGAGAAAGATTATTTTATAAGAGTTATCTTTAGTCAACATTTTTTTTTTCTAATTCATTATGCTTTAAGTATTGCGAAACAAGACAATCATTTTGAAACGAATAATTTTCTTTTTGTCACGGGTTAAGTGATTAATCGGTTATTATTAATACTAACAGCAGTTAGTATTAATAATAACTGATTAATCACATCTACATGATTAATAGAGTTTTCGTGTACGAGTAGAAGGAAAGTGAAATAGACTTCACTGCAAGCAATAATGTTACCGAATCCTCTAGATATGTGTCAGCGCCAAAGGAGGATAATTATTAGTTTTTAAAGACGATAAGGATTTTTTTTATTTTGCGTTTGTGATATGTAAGTTTCTTCAGCATTATATATAATGAAGATTAAAATGCAAGACCTTTTGTATAGAAGACAAGAATAAAGATTTGTTTCCGCCATAAGTCGAAATTTCACATAAAAATAGCAATAGCTACTTAAAATTTATTTCATATCTCATAAACAACCTCGTTTTTACTTATATGCATAAACCTTCCTTCCTATTTCCTTTCCTATATATATATATATATATACAACAAAATTACTTTAACAAATTTTTGTACAGCAAAATTAATTTAACCTGGCTAAAGCTTGTCCACAGACAAGCTGCTATTTTAATTGTTGAAAACTCCATTTACTTGGATTGCCTATTTCATTATTTTTAATAACAACAGTGTTCTTTCACTTGTTGACATACAATGCTTAAATCTGATTTTTTGTTTATGGTATCTTTAGTAATTTCAATTTATTAGATTTTATTTAAAATTGATGTATTGTTCAAATAATGACTATTTGATATAGGATTTAATTCTTGTTTATTTCTGTATGTTTGTATACTGGTTTTATTTGGATTTAGATTATATATATATATATATATATATATATATATATATATATATATATATATATATACTATAACTACTCACCTATATATCTTTCTTTCTAACTATATATATATATATATATATATATAATGTTTTCGTAATTGTAGTCGTTACACAAAAAACAGGCAGAGATAAATTCTAATTTTCATTTTATTATGGGAGAGTGACGAAATGTACGTACATCTTCGTTTAAATTGCAAGCCAAAAGTGAACAGAAGATCCCTGCTTTTTCTCAGGAAGGGATTTAGCAGATAGACATGTGATCAAAGTGAAGGGAATAATAGCTATTTTTATTATATTACGTAAGTGTTTTAGGGAAAAGTCTGGAAAAGAATTCGCGATTTATGTTGGCGCGTGGAAGCAATTAGAATATTCTTTTAGCAATAAATGTGTCAAAACGCGAGATTTATACCTCCAGAGCGGGAAATAGAACGAAACTGGAGTTTAAGAAAAGTGATTTTGGAATACATTAAGACTTTAAAATATATAATATTAGAATTTGAAATAAAATTAAGTGAGATTATTACATATATATATATATAACAAATAAGAAACAATCATAGCATAATTGTAAAAGCAACATATACAACATAAACATTCATAAAACAAAATGTCAAGAAAAAAAATCTGCGGTAAGAAAAAGCCGAGAGTTCTTATAGAGAGAAGATAAACAAAAGGGGAATTTATTTATAAAAGGGGGGAGATAAAATAATATAGAAATATATAACACAAACGCAACGAATGCGCAATAATGCTGCAATTCCAAAAGATTTGTGGAAAATATATCAATGTCATGAAAATCAATAAATGTTGAAATAAAATGGAGAGACTGTAGTTAACCGGTAAAAGCGTATAGATGCTCATCAGGGTGAGTAAAATCTATACGAACCGCTAAAAAATTAGTGAAATCATAATGTTTTCTGTGAACAGTGCTGGCATAAAGCTAAAAACACTGTCCTTTATCCCGAACATTATGATAAACAAAGAATTTGAATGAAATACCAAATATTAGAAATAATTTTACGAACCTAAAACTGAGAGATGCAGCCAACGGGAGACGTGACAAAGGAATGAACTTAACGCGTCATGTAGGGACCGGATGTTTACAAAATATCAAATTACTTTCTTTTGCGCCAAACTTCTAAGGTTGGGGGAGTTTCGATGAAGATTATGAAATCGATGGAAACAAAGATGAAAGCGATCTACATTGAGAAAACGATGAAGATTAATGATATGATGAAAAAAGGAAAAGAGTGTATTTAAAAATTAAGGTGTATTTAAAAATTAAGGAATGATGATAAAAAAGGAAAGGATTTTATTTAAAATTAAGGTGTATTTAAAAATTAAGGAATGATGACAAAAAAGGAAAAGAGTGTAATTAAAAATTAAGGTGGAAACGGTAAGTGTTAAATAATATTTGAATTTGAAATCCATTAATAAACGACTGAAAGATGCGTTTTCGAAGTAATCACATTAGACCTGTCTGGCTTGAGAGACCCAACCACAGTATTAGAACCGCGCCAGCATACCTCTAATATGCAATCCTTTACTTACATCTTAAAGCCATTAATTAAAGGTTTCTTAGAAGGAGGTAGGAATTTCATTACTATTAAGGTTATTTATAAGGCGCTGAATTTGTTTCTTGATTGAATTTTTATCGCTGCATGTTTTGTTAATTCTTATGAGTTGATTAATGATAGTGTTTTTGCAGATTTTAGATGAGATATTTGAGTTCCAAAAATATATCTATTGACATTGAATTTAAACTCGTTTCTTTTGTCATAAATATCTATTTTTAAAGTATTTTGACAATCAATAATTAAGTCCAGAAAAATAACTGGATCTTGATAGCCATTGGTTTGTATTAATTTAAGTTCATTTGGATACAGATTATTATTAGTTGTATTGAAATCTTTATGGTTAAAAATAATGAGGTCGTCAATGAATCTAAAGACTGAATTCCGATAGTTCCGAAGACCGATATTCCGTTCAAAAAAGTGTAGAAATAAATTGGCAAGAAGAGAAGAATAGCTAGTCCCTTGTGGGATGCCTTCAATTTGCTGAAAGATATTTCCCCATTGAAAATAAAGTTATTGTAAATACAGTAATTTGTAAGATCTTTCCACAATGTTATTGGGATGTTAAGTAAGTTTTTTAGGTTTTAGAAATAATTCATTAAGACTTCTTGTAATTTATCTAATGGGATACTTGTGAAGAGGTCTTGAAAATCATAGGTTTCTATTGTATCTATTTTATTATTTTTAAGGAATTCGATAACTTTTTTATTGTTTTTAATGTTCCAGGTAAAATTTTCGTCTTCAATAAACTTGAGGATTATGTTGAGATATTTCGAGAAGATTATTCCAGGTTTATACATATAGGTGTTCGTACCGCAAGTAATGTATCTAAATTTAATAGGCTGTTTATGAAACTTAGGAAAGATGACAATATACGGAAGGTTGTTATTTACGTTGTGGCATCCAATTTTTTTGTTTAAGGCTGAGACTTTTTTCTTAATAGTGATGATATTAAATTTACACTGTTTATATATTTCTGAAGATCACTAAAAAGTCAAACCAAAAATTTGGAATTTTCAACAATAAAACTAGTTGTTCCGCTTTGGAAGAGCATTAGCCAGGTTAAATGAATTTTACCGTACATACCATCTCCGTTACTAAAATTGTTGAAAAAACAAAAGGGGTGATTTTCCCTAAAATGAAAGAATTTAGAATGAAGAAATCCATAGGCTAACCGTAACAATATATCATCGTTATATTTAAAGTATCTAAAATAAATATAAGATATACCATCATTATATTGCAATATTACATATTGCACTAAAAACAATAAATGCATCAGTCAATTAAATATCCATTCTTATTCATTAGGAATTATAGAATCAATGTGTTTGCTTATCCTTTACCTATAATCAGCATATCATTACAATCCGCAACTTAGCTTCACATCACTAGATTGCCAACGCTATATTTCTAACTTTGATTCAACTTAAATTAACCATTAACTTTAATTTTAAAAAATTAATATGATAACTATATAAAAATCAAAAAAGTTAAATTATGTAATCAATTAAAAATCTAATATTTTTATAAAATTAAACTATTAAAAATATTTAGAATCCTATATCGTATTGATATATATCTATTTATAAAACTCAACGTATGTATGTGATATTTTAAGTTTTTAACATTCTTAAATGATTTTTAACGACCCCTCATTTTTAATTACTTCTACTTCAATCGTGAGAAGCACATTACGACTTTCATTTCGAGTCATGAGTCATCCGGGAAAATCCCCTTTTTGCCGTATATAACCTCTCAGCGCATTGTTAACTGCCCCTTTTTGATCAAGCATGTAAGCTGACAACAGCAGCACGCGCTCGGGTGTAACCTCTTTAATCCTGGTCATGGAGCTACTCGTAAAATGTTCCCTTTACCAATGAAAAGTTAACCTACCTTCAGTGATTGAATAAAAGAAGATGGAATCAACTAAAGTCTTTTCCTTGACTCAAATATTCTACATTTCACCTTTAATAAAGATGTTTTACGTATGTTTGTTCCAGCATCACTTCTGAACGACTAAACGGATTTCATGAAACTTGGTATACATATTCCTCATTCACCCACTTGAAGTATAGGAGGGGTATGTAAGCCATAACACAGTCCCTCAGAGTAGAGTGGGACAAAGTCTACAAAATGCATGTAACAAATAGGCCGATTGACTCGCTTGGCAATTTTGATGAAATTTGATACCAGACTTCGTGCCAAGAAAATATCGTTAAAGGTAGATTTATTGTTATAAACAGTATTATTATACTGAGGTTTCACTGTATTATTTTTGTTTGTTTGAAATTTAATTTACGCAGAATAGCAACAAAATGATAGTTGTTAAAATATTATTGTACCAAGAAAATAGATGAATGAAATAAAAATTTTATGAAGATGAATATTTGGTGAACTGTCCTACTAATTTATAATTTGAATTGGCAAAATTTAAATACGATTGCTACGGAGACTGACAAGAGGAAAATAACTGAATTAGGAATGAATTTTCTGATTTATTATATGTCTTAAAGTGGTATTAATCTTCATTTTAAGGGAACTGAGATGTTTTGTACTATCAAAATATCGATGATTTAAATATATTCTCATAGAATAGCGTACAACATACCGTTTCCAGAAATGAATAATATGCATAGATTCGAAGCTCATAACTTAAGATTTAAGAATATAATCAAAAGGATGCAATATAATGAAATATCTATTATTTTGCACTTAAATATACAGTTTTTGCATTATTCTCAAGAGAAGTTTGTTTTTGTTAAATTAGCTACGCATGATGTAAAATTGTTTTCATTGTTTAGATATTGAATTTTGTATTAAAATATATCTTTAAGCATTATGCATTTGTGAAAGCCTTTTTACTTATTTCTGGGTAGTATTAGATTTTTATGACACTTTTCTTCATGAAAATATCATTTGACTCACGCTTCTGTTTGACATTAACTATGTAATTATATGACTCCTTTTTTACTTTTTACTATAGTTAGCACTTTAATAGCGGGTGTGGTTTATCAACCACATATACAACCAAGTAATCGCAGTTCGCAGTTTTTTAAAAAATAATTTTTCTCTCCATCACGAGGTTTTGATAAGAAAATGACAGGGAAACCCTGGAATAAAATAAAAAGACAATCGTGGGTGATTAAATGTTGAACCGTTTAAAACAATTGCTTTTCAGAAAATGGGCAATATCATTTTATCAACAAAAATTGATTAAAAAATAATTTCCTTCTGCTTAGGTTTCAGAAGGAAATGATGTTTCTTAAGCGTATATCAGTTTGTCAAAGAATACAAATCTATTTATCAACGGAAAAAATCTTTCTGGTGTTTCTATTAAGATGAAGCTTTTCTCACAAAAAACTAAATAACTTAATTTTAAAAGTTTTTTTAAAGTAGAAAGAGAAAGATACATTACGCCTTTCAGACATTTATGTTGCCGTCAATCAGAGGAAAGTTAGAGAATGTAATTCAGATTTATTTTTGATGACTTGTAAAAAGATTTAGAATATGATGTGAGTTGCAAAAGGCTAAAATTTAGAAATTTGCATCATCGTTTTCAATAATTGTAATTTATTTTGATTATTTTTCGCTGATTCCATATAAAAAATGTGAGCTTAAGTTAAGTCTTTAAAAAAGATGAACAATTATTTTAGTTTCATTAATTTCCTTCGTGTCTCATTCTAAATCAGAGAATGATTATCTGTATTTTTCTTACATGGCTCATAAATGTTAATCATCTCGTCGGAAATGGAAGAACTTTAAAGTAAGTAATCCCATACGGAACAAAAAATTTTAGTTCACTGATGTAATGAAAACAGGTCAAGCTTATTAACATATTCAAAATTTCAAACTTATGTTGAAAAATACTGCAAATACAATGGTATTCAATATCACATCATATGATACTATTTTAAAGCTGCAGGTAAAACTTCAAAATATTACCATTAAAGACATTTTTCACACGCTTCTAATGTGTTTGACTTGCTTCATCGGTGTAAAGGTGGAATTCTTTAATCGATTTTTCTTGAACTTTCTGATGTATTAGAGTTTTGAAAGTTCTATACATTTATGTCTTTCCGAATACAATATACTTTCTTCAAATTTTCAGAACTTAATTATCAGTTAAATAAATGATCGAATTAAATTTTGACTACCTACAAGTGTCGCCACCTGGTTGTGAATATTTAAGAAAATTGATTTCAAGATTCTATAATCTATATCTATATATCGATCTCTCTCTCTCTCTTTATATATATATGTAGAGAGTGAAAGAGAGTAGAGAAAGGGACTCAAAGACTGATCAATGAATCTCAATGAATCAAAGACTGATCAAACCACTGGGAGTAGAAACTTGAAATTTGGCAGGCGGTTGCTTTCTAGATAGTAGATACTCAGTAAAAAAGGATTTTTCAAAATTTTAATCAATTAAAAATTACCTTAAATTTATACCTTTTCCGCAATAACTTCGAAGCATAGTATCTCACAAAACTATTTTAACATCATCGTAAACTTTCAACAATTAGCTTTTCAATGACATAAATCTTATTTCCATGCGACATATTGTTCAATTCTAATTAACCTTTAACTGTTATGAGCAGTCTGAGAAACCGCAAAACATTTTTTATTCGTCTTTTCCACCCCTAAAAACTGGAAATGATCACTACCCTTTCATTTCCCTTCTTAAACCAGTGAGAGAAGGTGAAATTTTCAGTTTCACACTTCTGGCTTGCTTAATTTTTTAGTTACCACGTGTTTCCCTTTTTCAAGCGGTCTGGGATATCCCTCACAGTAGATGCGTATCATTTATAAATTACTCCTATAACATAAAATAAATAGGATATTATATAAAATTAAAAAAAGATCTAAAAAGAAATTATCTCACGCTCTTTCTGAAAAGGACATAGCTGCTGTTCAAGATAATATTCATGTGCTTACTAGGATTCAAAATATTCTTCTTTAGCTTCATGCATTCGATTATAATTCCATTTGACACGAAACAGCTGTTACAAATTTAAAGAACATTAAATTATTAAAGAGCTTAAGGCCGCGACATTTTTGCAGAATTTACTGAAAAGGAAATTCTTTAAACTTTGATAAAAGTGTGGATTTTTCTCGAAGCAAATGAGGTAAATTGCTCAGAATACGAGCCTTTTCAAAAGCTATCTCGCTCCCTTTGTTCCACTTAAAGTTTGAAACTGTCGGCAACTAATTTTAAAGCAGTAAGTCTTCAGGTGAATAATTTAGCTCAGAAGAGCAGAAGATTATGAGGGCC